>DWRB01000036.1:0-50696 GCA_018250355.1 Bolla brennus | reverse complement strand
AATTTATGTCAATTTAATTAGGGATGGAAGTTGTTCAAGACACTGGGGAATGTCTTATAAATTAGGGAGGAACAACTTCGATACATATACTATAAAAGTTGGATGTGACCTTGGTGTGAACATAGAGTGAAAGGTATGAGAATTTGAGAAATGATACATATAAAATGATTGTTGCGAGAGTTGTAGAGTACGAATAAATATAATAGAAAGTTTCTTGTCATAAAATGAAGTGGAGTTCGAGTATAAATAAAAGTTGAAATCTTTAAAAAAAAGGATTATGCTCAACTATATTATAAGAATATAAGGTTTATCCCGCTATGTAAGGTTTCTTATAAGCCTTTAGTTATGAGGGGAAAAGGGAGTTAGTGAATATGGAAGTAACAAAAAGACAAGGGCTGTATAATCGTTTTATACGATTAAATCCACCACAAATATTAGCATTAGGTTTTTTCTGCTTAATTGTGGTTGGCGGTTTGTTATTAAAGTTACCATTCGCAACGAAAGTACATATTAGTTGGGTAGATGCTTTCTTTACGGCAACGTCAGCAGCAACTGTAACGGGATTAGGCGTAGTAGATACTGCAAGTACGTTTACGATGTTTGGCGAGATTGTTATTATGTTTTTAATTCAAACAGGTGGTTTAGGTCTTATGACAATTGCCATTTTAATTGTTTGGGTATTAGGTAAAAAAATCGGGTTACGCCATCGATTATTAATTGGAGAGGCATTTAATCAGACGAATATAGGTGGTCTTGTAAAATTAGTAAAACGTGTCTTTATATTTTCAATTTGTATTGAGCTTATTGGAGTCATCTTTTTATCGTTTCGCTTTATTCCAGAGTTTGGCTTTGGAAAAGGTGTATACTATAGTATTTTTCACGTTATTGCATCTTATAATAATGCTGGATTTGCTCTATGGCCGGATAATTTAACAAGGTATGTAGGAGATCCTATTGTTAATATTGGAATTTGCTCTTTAATCGTAATAGGTGGTCTAGGTTTTACCGTATTAATTGATATATGGTATAGTCGTAGCTTTCGAAAATTATCACTTCATTCTAAAATCATGATTGTTGGAACGGTAGCGTTAAATGTTATAGCAATGATTGTGATTTTTGTATTGGAATATAATAATGTGAAGACGTTAGGGAATTTACCTTTAAATGAAAAGTTATGGGCTTCTTTCTTCCAAGGTATTACTCCTCGTACTGCTGGATTTAATACAGTTGACTACGGGGGAATGGAAGAATCATCTATATTATTTACGATGGTTTTAATGTTTATTGGTGCAGGAAGTGTATCAACAGGTGGAGGGATTAAATTAACAACGTTTGTTATTTTAGTTACATCCGTCCTTTCTTTCTTTAGAAAAAAAGAGGAAATCGTTTTATTTCAGCGCACAATTAAAATGTCAACAGTAACGAGAGCGTTAGCTATTGCTGTTGCCAGTCAAATACTCATTTTTGCAGCGGTATTTGTATTAATGCTTACAGAAAACTTCAGCTTTATTCAGTTACTATTTGAAACAATTTCAGCGTTTGGTACAGTAGGGTTAACGATGGGAATTACTGCAAAGTTATCAGCGTTTGGAAAATGTATTATTATGTTTGTTATGTTTTGTGGATTAATCGGACCGTTAACACTTGTGTTTTCTTTAGCGCGACCAGCAAAACAAAAAATTAAATATCCATCGGAAGATGTATTTACAGGATAAGGTATCTCGCATAAGCGAGATACCTTTTTCTTTTTAAAAAAGGGAGAACAATAATCCGACAAGTGCTACTCGGAATAAAATTGCAATGAGTGCTGCAATTCCGCCGACAATCGCAGCGATACCACCAGTTACAGTAGCTCCGCGATTATAAGCGTAAATTCCAAGTAATACAGAAACAAGACCAAATAGTGTTGGGAAGGTAAAGAGTGATAAGATAGATAAGGCAAGAGCGATAAAGCCAGCAGTTGATCCAGCGGCAGACGATCTTATATCCTCTTTATTTTCTTTTTCATCGTAATCATAATCAATGCGCTGTGGTGCAACCTCAGCTGCGTATTCTTCTTTATAGTCACTATAATCACTATCTATTCTATCTCTTTTTTTATATTCATCAAATTTCTCAGTCAAAGTCATGACTCCTTTCATAACAAGGTTCAATAGTAGTATGCATCTCTTTTTCTTTTTTATCCCGCTATTTGTGATCCGCAAACGCCCGATTGGTGAGGGTTAATACTTAATACTTAATGGGTGATGAACAAAACCTCATTGATTAAAGTTTTACTTTATCCGAGCGTGTACAAGGCATAATTCTACTTAGAAGAGTGGAATTGTTTTTTTGAAATAGGAAAAGTTAGTATGACTTCCTCTATTTTGGAAAGTATAAAAAAGAATAATGAGGAAAGGGTGCAATACATAATGGAACATCCAATTGAAAATTTAATGAAAACAGCAATGACAAATTTAAAAGAGATGGTAGATGTAAATACGATTGTTGGAAGTCCAGTTTCAACGGCTGATGGAAATGTAGTATTAACAGTATCTCAAGTGGCTTTTGGTTTTGGTGCCGGCGGAAGTGACTTTAAAGGTGATTTTATTTCCGAAAAGCATAATAACGGACAAGGGCAGCATAAAGAGAACAAGCGAAGCCATCCATTTGGAGGCGGAAGCGGGGCTGGGGTTTCTATTAGCCCAGTTGCTTTTTTAGTAGTCGGTTCTAACGGTGTGCAAGTATTACACCTCAATAGTAGTACACATTTAATCGAAAAGGCTTTAAATACGGTACCAAGCACTGTAGATAAATTTGTAAATGGTCGCCAAAAGTGAACTTGCATTTTTTAGGAATTGTGATATATTAGAAAAAGTGCGCTTTATGATGATCGGAATAATTGAACTGTAAATATATATGATGTGTGGAATAAGGGAGAGGAATTTATGATTAATATCAAAAACTTAGTAGTTGGCTTATGTATGTTAGTAAGCGGTTTTGTTGTATATGTAATAAAAGAAAAAGCTCCATTCTAAAACAGACAAACCGTTACTGTCTGTTTTTAATTTGTAAAAAATATTGACAAGTTATTGTATTGGTGTTAGAATTTTAATTCGTGTCTCGGTTACAGCTAGTGTAAAGTAAATAAACCTTATAAATATAATACGAAAAGTTTGCGAAAGATCGGGTAGTCTTACCAACAACTTTTGTGAACAAACCCTATAAATTATTATTGTAGGCTTTATATGTATACTAGTGAATCAAGGAGCGGTCAGTGGAACCGTAATGATGAGAGAGAGGTAGGGCTTTCATCCAGTATATGTTACTTTCCCGTTAGGTGAATATAAAAAAGAGGACTCCTTTTCAAAAGGAGTCCTCTTTCTTTTTTAAGTGCGGCTCTCAACTTGCTGACAAATTTCATCTGTTGTTAAACCATGAGCTGCAATTACCGATCCCTTAATCGATGCATCTGCAATACCCATCATATTAGAATCTTGCCCAGTTACAACACAACAATCGCACCCTTGTGCATCATGTTCGGAGCCCAGGGTAACAACTTCATGTCCCTGTTGCTGAAGAGCTTGTTGAACATCTGTTAATGAGTTTTCAACGCCAATTCTAGCCATAATTCTCACCTCCTACCATCTAGTTGCTAGTATGCTCTAGTACATCGCATATATTTATGCAAAGACGGTAGGAAGCATATATTTATCCTGCTATTTACGGATAGCTTGATTCAAGTATCACTTTATTTAGTCGTTATATACACCAGTAAGCATTTGACTTACGAATTGATCGTTTAAAGTATCTTGGGCAGAAGAAGCATTTGAATGAATGTCAATTGAAGCAATAAAATTATTCTGTTCTTTATTATTTGGTTCTACCTCTACATAATTATCGAATTTACAAAAACCTTTCGTATCCATTAGATCAAATAGTTGAAGCATTTCTACTACCTCTTGTCTCGTTCCTTTAATTTGTACACACGCCATATTGATTTCCTCCTTCATTTTGACAAATTGTTTTTTAAAAATAGGATTATGATTACGAAACGAAAAATATGAATGTTATTTTTAGACAGCGTTATTTTTATTATTTTCCCCCTTTTTCAGCAAAAGTCGTTATATATTCCCGAATTTATAAAAATGGACGTCCGTTTATTGAATACAATAGATTCGTATCAATTGATGAAAATCCTTCTTTTAAACAAATATTTTTTTTGGTGGAAATTGACGAAAAAAAATTTTTGACTTTTTGTAAACGTTAACAATGCTGTTAAATCAATATAATCAAAGATGTACGTACGATTAAAAATTATAAATTTTCTAAAAATTCACTTGATTTATTTAGAAAGGAGAGTAAACTAGGAAACAATAAAAAATTCATAGAACATAGGAGGCGCTTTCCAGTGAACGAGCAATGGATTTTCTTAAATGGAGAATTTGTTCCAAAAGACGAGGCAAAAGTTTCAGTATATGATCATGGTTATTTATATGGCGATGGAGTATTTGAAGGAATTAGAGTATATAGCGGTAATGTTTTCCGTTTGAGAGAGCATCTTGTCCGGTTATATGAATCAGCAAAATCCATCATGTTAGAAATTCCATATTCTTTAGATGAAGTAACGAATATTGTTGTTGAGACGATTCGACAAAATAAATTATCTAATGGATACATTCGCCTTGTTGTATCGAGAGGAGCAGGAAATCTTGGATTAGATCCTGATTCTTGTAAGAAACCGAATGTAGTAGTAATTGCAGAACAACTATCTTTATTCCCGCAAGAATATTATGAAAAGGGGATTCCGGTTGTAACAGTTGCAACGCGCCGAAACCGTCCAGATGTTTTGTCGCCTCAAGTAAAATCTTTAAATTACTTAAACAATATATTAGTTCGTATTGAAGCGAAATTAGCTGGAGTACAAGAAGCACTTATGTTAAATGATCAAGGATACGTAGCTGAAGGCTCAGGAGATAACGTGTTTATTGTAAAAGGAAATAAATTAATTACACCACCAAGTTCTGCAGGAGCGTTAGAAGGCATTACACGAAACGCTATTTTAGAAATCGGTGAAAAACTTGGATATGACGTTAGAGAAGAGTTATTTACAAGACATGATGTATATGTAGCTGATGAAGTATTTTTAACAGGAACAGCTGCCGAAGTAATTGCTGTTACGACAGTAGATGGTAGAACGATTGGTTTAGGGCAAACAGGTCCACATACGAATCGTTTATTAGAAGAATTCCGAAAGTTAGTTGTAGAAGATGGAGAGAAGATTTACGAAGAAAATAAAGTTGGATAACAACTTTTTATAACATAAGAAAGCGTTGAGAGGGAGGAGTAGTTGATTGTGAAGCCTCACAGAGAGTCGGTGGTTGCTGAAAACCGATGGTTCACGTCGACGAACATCGCCCTTGAGTGCTAAGCTGAAGCATTTGTCTAGGCTTAGACGGTAGCTCCGTTATTAGCTAGACTCATTTATGGGTCACTGAGGCAAGAGTAATCTTGCGAAGAAGGGTGGTACCGCGAAATCTTTCGTCCCTTCAGCACATAGCTGGAGTGTGGACGTAGGATTTTTTTTATTGATAAAAGTTTTCAAAAAGGGGGCTTATAAGAACAATGTCTTCAAAAACGGAAGAGAAACTGGCAACTGGTGCACAGCTATTGTTAGAAGCATTAGAAAAGGAAGGAGTAGAAGTGATTTTCGGTTATCCTGGTGGTGCTGTTTTACCTCTTTATGATGCACTCTATGACTGTGAAATTCCGCATATTTTAACAAGGCATGAGCAAGGAGCTATTCACGCCGCGGAAGGATATGCCAGAATTACTGGCAATCCAGGGGTTGTCATTGCAACGAGTGGGCCAGGTGCTACAAATGTTATTACTGGTCTAGCAGATGCGATGATTGATTCATTACCACTTGTTGTATTTACAGGGCAAGTAGCAACGACGTTAATTGGAAGTGATGCTTTCCAAGAAGCGGATATTATGGGGCTTACGATGCCAGTGACAAAACATAACTATCAAGTGCGAAAGGCTTCGGATTTACCTCGAATTATTAAAGAAGCATTTCATATTGCTAGAACAGGAAGACCAGGCCCAGTCGTTATTGACCTTCCGAAAGATATGGTAGTAGAGCAAGGGGAACGATGTAATGACGTACAAATGGATTTACCAGGATACAACCCTAATTATGAACCGAATTTACTCCAAATAAACAAATTATTACAAGCAATTAGGGCTGCAAACAAGCCGTTAATTTTAGCTGGAGCAGGTGTATTACATGCGAAGGCTTCGAAAGAGTTAACAAGTTTTGCTCGTAAATATGAAATTCCTGTTGTGCATACATTACTTGGTCTTGGTGGGTTTCCGCCAGATGATGAACTTTTTCTAGGGATGGGAGGAATGCACGGTTCTTACACAGCCAATATGGCGTTATATGAATGCGACTTACTTATTAATATAGGTGCAAGATTCGACGATCGTCTTACTGGGAATTTAGCTTATTTTGCTAAAAAGGCGACTGTTGCGCATATTGATATTGATCCAGCCGAAATCGGAAAAAATGTGCCGACTGAAATTCCTATTGTTGCAAGTGCTAAGCGAGCTTTGGAAGTATTACTTCAACCAGAAGGAAAGAAAGAAAATCATCATGAATGGATCTCTTTACTAAAGAGTAGAAAAGAAAAGTATCAATTCTCTTATAAACGAAATTCGGAAAGTATTAAGCCTCAATACGCAATTGATATGTTATATGAAATTACGAAAGGAGAAGCCATTGTAACAACAGATGTTGGGCAACATCAAATGTGGGCGGCACAATATTATCCGCTCAAAAATCCAGATAAATGGGTAACTTCAGGAGGATTAGGAACGATGGGATTTGGGTTTCCAGCAGCAATTGGTGCGCAAATTGCAAAGCCTGAGGAACTAGTTATTGCAATTGTCGGTGACGCCGGATTTCAAATGACCTTGCAAGAATTAAGTGTGTTAAAAGAACACTCTTTGCCTGTTAAAGTATTTATCTTAAATAATGAAGCTTTAGGAATGGTAAGACAATGGCAAGATGAATTTTATAATCAAAGATACTCGCACTCTTTATTGTCGTGTCAACCAGATTTCGTCGCTCTTGCGAATGCGTATGGCATAAAAGGAGTTCGCATAGATGATCCACTTCTTGCAAAGAAGCAAATACAGCATGCGATTGAATTACAAGAACCAGTCGTAATTGATTGCCGTGTACTTCAATCAGAAAAGGTAATGCCGATGGTTGCGCCGGGGAAAGGTGTTCACCAAATGGAGGGAGTGGAAAAAAGGTGAAGAGAATTGTTACAGCGACAGTTCGAAATCAAAGTGGTGTGTTAAACCGAATTACAGGTGTTATGACACGAAGACATTTTAACATTGAAAGTATTTCAGTAGGTCATACAGAATCATCAGACATATCGCGGATGACGATTGTGGTACACGTTGAAAATGAACAGCAAGTTGAGCAGTTAATTAAACAACTTCATAAGCAAATTGATGTTCTGAAAGTATCAGATATTACAGAAGAAGCGATGATCGCAAGAGAACTGGCACTTATTAAAGTCGCAACTTCAGTAGCAAGAGCAGAATTATACAGTTTAATTGAGCCGTTTCGAGCCGCTGTAATAGATGTTGGGAAGGATTCCATAGTTGTGCAAGTAACAGGTACGCAGGAGAAAGTAGAAGCGTTAATTGAATTACTTCGTCCATACGGTTTGAAAGAAATTGCTAGAACAGGTGTAACAGCATTTACGCGTAGTATGAAAAAACAAGATAAGCAAGTTATGTTAATTCAATAATCATTTAAATATAGGGGGAAATGAAAATGACAAAAGTTTATTATGAGAAAGATGTAACGGTAAATGTATTAAAAGAAAAGAAAGTAGCAATCATTGGATATGGTTCGCAAGGTCATGCGCATGCGCAAAACTTACGTGATAACGGATTTGATGTAGTAGTAGGTTTAAGAAAAGGGAAGTCTTGGGATAAAGCGAAAGAAGATGGGTTTTCTGTATATACAGTAGCAGAAGCGGCGGAAAAAGCAGATGTAGTAATGATTCTACTACCGGATGAACTGCAGCCAGAAGTATATGAAGCGGAAATTGCACCAAATTTAAAGGCAGGAAATTCTCTCGTTTTTGCTCACGGATTTAATGTTCACTTTGATCAAGTGAAACCGCCAGATAATGTAGATGTATTTCTAGTAGCACCAAAAGGGCCAGGTCATTTAGTGCGCCGTACGTTTACTGAAGGCGGAGCTGTTCCTGCATTATTTGCAGTATACCAAGATGCAACAGGAGTTGCGACTGAAAAGGCACTGTCTTATGCTGATGGAATTGGAGCGACGAGAGCTGGTGTATTAGAAACGACATTTAAAGAAGAAACAGAAACAGATTTATTTGGAGAGCAAGCTGTACTTTGTGGCGGAGTAACTGCGCTAGTAAAAGCTGGATTTGAAACGTTAGTTGATGCTGGTTATCAACCGGAACTTGCATATTTTGAATGTTTACATGAACTAAAATTAATCGTTGACCTTATGTATGAAGGCGGACTTGAAAATATGAGATATTCAGTTTCAGATACAGCGCAGTGGGGCGACTTCGTGTCAGGACCACGCGTTGTAACGGAAGATACGAAGAAAGCGATGGGTGCAGTGCTAGCAGAAATTCAAGATGGTACATTTGCAAGAGGCTGGATTGCAGAGCATAAAGCAGGAAAACCAAATTTCCATGCGACAAATGAGAAAGAGAATGAACATGAAATTGAAGTAGTTGGACGTAAATTACGTGAAATGATGCCTTTCGTACAGCCGCGAGTAAAGGCAGGGGTCAAATAATATGAAGCAGATTTTGTTCATGGATACGACGCTACGTGATGGCGAACAATCACCAGGAGTGAATTTAAATGAACAAGAGAAATTGCAAATTGCAAGGCAATTAGAGAGACTAGGTATTAATGTCATGGAAGCTGGCTTTGCAGCAGCTTCCGAAGGGGATTTTCAATCGGTAAAACGCATCGCAAATACCATTCAAAATGCTACAGTTATGAGCTTAGCTAGAGCGAAAGAAAGTGATATTCGAAGAGCATATGAAGCGGTGAAAGGTGCTGTGTCTCCTCGTCTACACGTATTTTTAGCTACAAGTGATATTCATATGAAATATAAACTTTGTATGTCAAAAGAAGATGTATTAGATAGTATTCACCGCTCGGTTACACTCGGGAAATCATTATTTCCGACAGTACAATTTTCAGCAGAAGATGCAACGAGAACAGCAAAAGATTTTTTAGCTGAAGCAGTAGAAGTTGCGATTCGTGCAGGAGCGAATGTAATTAATATTCCAGATACAGTTGGATATACAAATCCAGAAGAATATTATTCTCTTTTTAAATACTTACAAGAATCCGTTCCTTCATATGAAAAAGCAATTTTCTCTTGTCATTGTCACGATGATCTTGGGATGGCTGTAGCAAATTCATTAGCTGCGGTTGAAGGCGGAGCGTTGCAAGTAGAAGGAACAATTAATGGAATTGGAGAAAGAGCAGGGAATGCGGCGCTAGAAGAGGTCGCAGTTGCTCTTCATATTAGAAAAGATCTCTATAAAGCGGAGTCTTCTATGACGCTAAAAGAGATTAAAGCGACGAGTACATTAGTAAGCAGATTAACAGGTATGGTTGTACCGAAAAATAAAGCGATTGTTGGAGCGAATGCATTTGCTCATGAATCCGGAATTCATCAAGATGGTGTTTTAAAAGAAGTGACAACATATGAAATTATTGAACCAGCGCTAATAGGCGAATCTCAAAATCTATTTGTACTTGGAAAACATTCTGGACGGCACGCGTTTACAGAAAAAATGAAAGAGCTTGGCTATGAATTTACAAAGGAAGAACGAGATGCGGTGTTTGAAGCCTTTAAAAAATTAGCTGATCGTAAGAAGGAAATTACTGAGGAAGATTTACGTGCACTTATGCTTGGGGAAGCAGCATTTGCGGCTCAGCAATATAACATTACGCAACTACAAGTACATTTCGTATCAAATAGTACACAATGTGCGACAGTTGTGCTAAAAGACGAAGAAGGAAATGTATACGAAGATGCAGCCACTGGTTCTGGTAGTATTGAAGCGATTTATAATGCAATCCAAAGAATTTTAGGATTAGAATGTGAATTGGCGGATTATCGCATACAATCTATTACACAAGGTCAAGATGCACTGGCTCATGTTCATGTTGAATTAAAAGAAGGAACGCATCAAGTATCAGGCTTTGGTGTTGCACAAGACGTATTGGAAGCTTCGGCGAGAGCATATGTCCATGCAGCAGGGAAATTGAAATCTTTTATCCAGCTTGTGAAATAAGTGTTTGATAGGTGAGAGAAGCTATCCTCACCTATCAAATTAAAGTTCTGAAAATTCAGTTAAAAGGAGTGTTGAAATTGGAAAAACGTATCGTTTGTTTAGCTGGTGATGGTGTTGGCCCGGAAGTTATGGAAAGTGCGAAGGAAGTATTGCATATGGTAGAGAGGTTATATGGGCATCATTTTCATTTGCAAGATGAGTATTTTGGCGGGAGTGCTATCGATTTAAATGGGCAACCATTACCGCAACGAACGCTTGCCGCCTGTTTAGCAAGTGATGCGGTTTTACTAGGAGCAGTTGGTGGACCAAGGTGGGATAGCGCGAAAGAAAGACCAGAGAAAGGATTATTAGCTCTAAGAAAAGGACTTGGTGTATTTGCGAATGTTCGCCCTGTAACGGTAGAAAGCGCAACGGCACATTTATCGCCATTAAAAAAGGCTGATGAAATTGATTTCGTTGTCGTTCGTGAATTAACAGGCGGAATTTATTTTTCTTATCCGAAAGAACGAACGGAAGAAGTAGCAACAGATACACTTACGTATCATCGTCATGAAATTGAACGGATCGTTTCTTATGCCTTTCAATTAGCGAGTAAGCGGAAGAAAAAAGTAACATCTATTGATAAGGCGAATGTTTTAGAATCTAGTAAACTATGGAGAGCTGTTACGGAAGAAGTAGCACTTCGTTATCCAGACGTTGAACTAGAACATATTTTAGTAGATGCAGCTGCGATGGAGTTAATTCGGAATCCAGGACGGTTTGATGTAATTGTAACGGAAAATTTATTCGGGGATATTTTGAGTGACGAGGCTTCCGTATTAGCGGGATCATTAGGAATGCTTCCATCAGCAAGTCATGCGGAAAAGGGCCCTTCATTATACGAGCCTATTCACGGATCAGCACCGGATATTGCGGGGAAAAATAAGGCAAATCCAATTGCAATGATGCGCTCTGTTGCAATGATGCTTGGGCAATCGTTCGGATTAACGAGAGAAGGGTGTGCAATTGAAGAAGCAATTTCAGCAGTCCTTAAATTAGGAAAATGTACAGCAGATATCGGAGGAACTGAAACGACAACTTCATTTACGAAGGCAGTTATACAAGAGATGGAAGAGCAAGCGTTAGTAGGGAGAGGGAGATAATGGGGAAAAGGCTGCTAGATAAACTTTGGGAAAGACACGTAGTTACGACAAACGAAAATGGATTAGATTTATTATATATCGATCTTCATCTTGTTCATGAAGTAACATCACCGCAAGCCTTTGAAGGCTTGCGGCTTACAAATCGAACAGTCCGTAGACCAGATTTAACATTTGCGACGATGGATCACAATATTCCAACGAAAGATGTTTGGAATATTACCGATCGCATTGCGAAGCAGCAACTAGATACACTCCGAGAAAATTGTAAACAATTTCAGGTGCCCTTAGCGGATATCGGGGATGAAGAGCAAGGGATTGTTCATGTTATCGGACCAGAACTTGGACTTACACAACCAGGAAAAATAATTGTTTGTGGTGATAGTCATACAGCAACGCACGGTGCGTTTGGCGCGCTAGCATTTGGCATTGGTACGAGTGAAGTGGAACATGTATTGGCAACGCAAACGTTATGGCAACGCAAACCGAAAGCGATGGGCATTGAGTTAAAAGGAAAATTACAGAAAGGTGTTTACGCAAAAGATATTATTTTGTATTTCCTTTCAAAGTACGGTGTAGCAGTTGGAACTGGATACGTAATGGAATTTTACGGAGAGACGATTGAGGTCATGGAGATGGAAGAGAGAATGACGCTTTGTAATATGGCAATTGAAGGAGGAGCAAAGGCTGGTATTATAGCACCAGATGAAAAAACATTTGCTTATGTAAAAGGACGTCAATATGCACCGAAAGACTTTGAAACATTCGAGCAGAAATGGTCTGAACTTTATACAGATTCAGATGCAATTTATGATTTACATATTTCGATAGATGTGACGGATTTAGCACCGTACGTTACGTGGGGAACAAACCCGAGTATGGGTGTTCGTATTGATGAAAAATTGCCAGAAAAGCAGGATGCAAATGACGAAAGAGCATTTTCTTATATGGGATTAAGCCCTGGACAAAGTATATATGACATTCCTGTTCAGCATGTTTTCATTGGATCTTGTACAAATTCCAGGCTTTCTGATTTAGAAATTGCTGCATCTGTTGTGAAAGGGAGAAAGGTAAAAGAAGGTGTGCGAGCACTCGTTGTGCCTGGATCAAAAAGAGTAAGAGAAGCTGCGATGCAAAAAGGACTACATCACATATTTGAAGAAGCTGGATTTGAATGGAGAGAACCTGGATGTTCAATGTGTCTTGGAATGAATCCAGATCAAGTACCTGAAGGAGAACATTGTGCTTCGACTTCAAATCGTAATTTTGAAGGAAGACAAGGAAAAGGGGCACGAACACATTTAGTTAGCCCAGCAATGGCGGCAGCAGCTGCGTTATACGGTCATTTTGTTGATATTAGGAAGGAGAGTTATGATGGAGCCATTTCGTATTCATAAAGGTACTGCCGCAGTACTGATGAATGATAACATTGATACAGATCAAATTATACCGAAGCAATACTTAAAGAGAATTGAAAGGACGGGATTTGGAAAGTATTTATTCGATGAATGGCGTTATGATAATAACCGCCATGAAAACCCTAATTTTCCGCTTAATGCACAAGACAGAAAAGGAGCAAGTATATTAATTACAGGTGATAATTTTGGGTGTGGTTCTTCAAGAGAACATGCACCTTGGGCACTTACTGATTATGGTTTCCGCGTTATTATCGCCGGCGGGTTTGCAGATATTTTTTATATGAATTGTATGAAAAATGGTATGTTGCCAATTGTAATGGATAAAGAAATGCGAGAAAAACTTGCCAAAACGGATGCGAGAGAACAAATAGAAGTAGATTTAGAGAATGAAGTAATTACAACGAGTACGCACAGATTTCATTTTACGATCGAGAAAATGTGGAAAGAGAAATTATTAAATGGTCTAGACGAAATTAGTATTACGATGCAATATGAACAAGAAATTGTAGAGTATGAAAGGAAAGTAGCTTTATATTAAGAAATAACGGAATGTTCAAAATGTATTTACATTCAGAATCAAGTATTATATACTATGTAAAAATCAGAGGAGAAGGGGAGTAAGTATTATGAATATCGTGCAATCTTTTACAATGCTTACACAACTGCATCATCATACATAAAGCCCTTGAACCTAGCGTGAAAACGTGTAGGCACAAGGGTTATTCCCGTTGTACCTACACGCTACTAAAGAGCCTTGTAGGTATATTTTATCTACAAGGCTCTTTTTATTTTCGGTTTAGGTGCATGAAATAGGCATACATTAGAAAGGGAAAGGTGTGAGAATTTAGATGACAAAATGGAAACGGGCAAACCCAAATGGAACGAGAGATTATTTATTCGAAGAATGTACGTTAATTGAAGAAGTGGAGCAAAAATTAAGACGTATTTTTTTAGGGCGAGGTTATGAGGAAATAAGGACACCTACAATTGAATTTTATGATGTTTTTGCCTTTCAAAATAGACCGATAGATGAAGAAAAGATGTATAAATTTTTTGATGAAAAGGGACGGATTATCGTGTTACGTCCAGATATGACAATTCCTTTAGCGAGAGTGATGGGAACGCAGAGGTGGGATACGCCGCTTAAACTGACGTATGGCGGGAATGTATTTCGGGCGAATGAGTCCCTTACTGGAAAATATAATGAAATTGTACAAAGTGGTATTGAAATTATAGGGATTGATAATGTAAGAGCTGAAATTGAATGCGTCATAAGCGTCATTCAATCACTTCAAAAGGTGAAGGTGCAATCTTTTACAATAGAGATTGGGCAAGTGCAGTTATATAAATGTATTGTAAAAAAACTCTCCATTCATGAGGAAGAAGAGAGAGTACTTAGGACATACATTGAAAGTAAAAATTATGCGGCTCTATCAAATTTTATTAGAGAAAAGAAATTAGATCGATGTGATGAAACAGTAAGATTACTTGAGAAATTACCAAGGTTATTTGGGAATTTAGAAGTGATTGAGGAAGCAGAAAAACTCGCTTCAAGTAATGAAATGAAAATGGCGATTGCAAGAGTGAAAGAAATATATGAAGCAATTGAAAAACTAGGCTATGGATCTTACATATCAATTGATTTAGGTATGATCCAACATTTAGATTACTATACGGGAGTTATTTTCAAAGGGTATATATATGAAATTGGGGAAGAAATTGTTAGTGGCGGAAGATATGATGAGTTAATTGGAAATTTTGGAGAGATGCTGCCGGCTGTTGGACTCGCGGTGCAAGTCAATCAAATTGTGAAGGCGCTGCAAGAGCAACAAGAACCATATGAACGAAAGGGAATAGATATTATTATTCATTATGAGTTAAATAGATTAGCAGAAGCGGAAAGATTACGAATTTTACTTCAAAAGGACGGGAAAAAAGTAGAGCTATCCTTATTCTCTAATGTAAACGACACCTTTCAATTTGCAAGAAAAAATCAAATAGTAACGGTCGTTGAGGCGAAGAATGAATCGTTAGTGGAATATGTATGGAAAGAGAAATGGGTAGTCCAGAAAGAAGGAGAAACTTCATGCGTAACATTCAAATTGCGTTAACGAAAGGAAGATTAGAAAAACATGTGATTCCGCTCTTTGAGCAGATTGGAATTGATTGTTCGGAGCTCAAAAATAAAGGACGAAAGCTTGTCTTTCAAAGTAAAAATACAGATATCTCATTTATTTTAGTGAAAGCAGTAGATGTTGCTACTTATGTAGAACATGGAGTAGCTGATATTGGGATCGTTGGAAAAGATATTTTAATGGAAAACGAGAAAGATATTTATGAAATGTTAGATTTAGGAGTGGGCGTGTGTAAGTTTTGTGTTGCGTCTATTCCTACGTATAATCCGAAGAGCTACCGAAAGAAACGTATTGCGACGAAATATCCACATATTACTTCTAACTATTTTCATGATAAAGGGGAGGATGTAGAAATTATTAAAATAGAAGGTTCTGTAGAAATCGCTCCTATTCTTGGATTGGCAGATGCAATTGTTGATATTGTGGAAACAGGAAAAACATTACAAGAAAATGGGCTCATTGTATTTGAGGAAATGTGTTCTATATCTGCTCGAATGATTGTAAATAAGGCTGCATTAAAAACTAAAAAAGACGAAATATTCAGTGTTGTAAATATGATGGAGCAAGAAATTTTGTCAGGAAAATAGGGGGACTTGTAATGGAGATCGTTTGTGAAGATTTTCAAAAGGCGTTATCGAAAATAAAATTGCTACGAGAAAACGCTAATATAATAGAAGAAACTGTTCAAAAAAGTGTAAGTGAAATCGTTCGAAATGTAAGAGAGAGTAGGAATGAGGCCCTATCTTTTTATACAAACAAGTTTGATGGTGTGGAGATGAAAGAGTTTCGTGTAAGTGAAGAAGAAATAAAACGAGCGGGTATATTTGTAGAAAATTCATTTTTAGAAGCGTTACAAGAGGCGAAGAAAAACATTATTTCTTATCACGAAAAGCAAAAAAGGCAATCCACATTCGATTGCGCGAGTAAAGGCATCATTAGAGGGCAAATCATTCGGCCGTTAGAAAATGTAGGGGTATATGTGCCAGGCGGAACTGCTTCGTATCCTTCATCAGTATTAATGAATGTATTGCCAGCAAAACTCGCTGGTGTGAAAAAGATTGTAATGGTAACACCACCAAGGCAAGGGGGAATTGATCCACATATTTTAGTTGCTGCAAGCCTTGCAGGAGTAGATGAAATTTATACGATAGGTGGTGCGCAAGCAATTGCTGCTTTAGCATATGGGACGGAATCGATTCCAAAAGTGGATAAAATAGTTGGACCAGGAAATTTGTACGTCGCTCTGGCGAAACGAGAAGTATACGGAATAGTAAATATCGATATGATTGCTGGACCGTCAGAAATTGTAGTTATTGCCGATGAAACCGGTAATGCAAAATATATCGCTGCTGATTTATTATCACAAGCAGAACATGACGAGAGAGCAACAGCAATTTGTATTACAACGAATATAGAGTTAGCAAAAGAAGTAGAAAGAGAGATAGAAAGACAGTTAGAAACATTACTAAGAAGCGAAATTGCACGTGAATCGATAAATAGAAATGGAGCTATCTTTATCGTTCCTTCTTTAGGTGAGGCGCTACAATTATCGAATGAAATCGCTCCAGAACATTTAGAGTTACATATAAAAGAACCGATGAATGCTCTAGCATATGTGAAACATGCAGGATCTATCTTTCTTGGTCCATATGCACCGGAACCGCTCGGTGATTATTTAGCAGGACCGAATCACGTGTTACCAACAAGTGGAACGGCAAGGTTTTTCTCACCGTTATCAGTCGATGATTTCGTGAAAAAATCAAGCTTTCTGTCTTATACGGAGGAAGCATTAAGAGATGTACAACATCATATTGTAGAACTTGCCAATAAAGAAGGGTTACATGCGCATGCGAGAGCAATTCAAATAAGATTTGAGGAGGAAGAATAATGCGTGAGTCTAGTCAAATACGTGAGACGACAGAAACAAAAATCAAATTAAGTTTGCAGCTTGATGAAGGCAAGAACGTTTCTGTACAAACGGGAGTTGGATTTTTTGATCATATGCTAACTTTATTTGCAAGGCATGGAAGATTCGGTTTACAGGTGGAGGCGGAAGGCGATGTATTCGTTGATGCGCATCATACAGTTGAAGATGTTGGAATTGTACTCGGAAATTGTTTGAAAGAAGCATTGCAAAATAAAGAGGGGATTAACCGTTATGGCTCCGCATATGTACCGATGGATGAATCTTTAGGTTTTGTCGCAATTGATATTAGCGGGCGCTCATATATTGTATTTCAAGGAGAATTAACGAATCCGAAGCTAGGGGATTTTGATACAGAACTAACAGAAGAATTTTTTAGAGCAGTCGCGCATGCTGCCAATATTACATTACACGCTCGCATTTTATACGGAAGCAATACACATCACAAAGTTGAAGCTTTATTTAAAGCGTTTGGTAGAGCGCTTAGAGAAGCAGTCGAAAGAAATGCCAACATTACTGGTGTAAATTCAACGAAAGGGATGTTGTAATTGATTGCTATTATAGATTATGGAATGGGAAATATTCGTAGTGTAGAACAAGCATTACAATATATTGGAGCGGAGTACATCGTAACGAGTGATAAAGAAGAGATTTTTAGAAGTGATGGAGTGATTTTACCAGGAGTAGGTACATTTCCGAAAGCGATGGATGTATTGGAAGAAAAAGATTTAGTGCGTGTGTTAAAAGAAGTTGGGAGTTCAGGAAAACCGCTGCTGGGCATTTGCTTAGGAATGCAGCTTTTATTTAAAAAAAGTGAGGAACTACAAGACTGTAACGGATTAAGTTTATTGCCAGGTGTTATTCGAAAGTTAAAAGTTTCTTATAAAATTCCACATATGGGATGGAATGAGTTAAAGAAAGAGGGGGAAATAGCGCTTTGGAATGGAGTAGAGGACGGTTCTTTCGTATATTATGTCCACTCTTATTATGCAGATTGTCCAAATGAAATTGTATATGGAATAAGTGAATATGGGGTGAAAGTACCTGGTTTTGTAGCAAAAGGAAATATATACGGCGCACAGTTTCATCCTGAAAAAAGTGGTGACATTGGGATGCAAATGTTAAAAAATTTCAAAGGGGTGGTAGAAGCATGGAAATCTTCCCAGCTATCGATGTAAAAGAGGGGCGATGCGTTAGACTTTATCAAGGAGAGTTTAGTAAAGAAACAGTAATGAATGAAGATCCGGTTGCGCAAGCGATTATATTCGAAAAATTTGGAGCGAAAATACTACACATTGTTGATTTAGATGGTGCAATTGCTGGGGAGTCAGTAAATTTACCCGTCATTGAAAGAATTTGCAAGGCAGTACGTATTTCTGTGCAAGTTGGAGGAGGAATTCGATCACTTGTAGCGGTAGAGAAGTTATTGTCAGTAGGTGTAGATAAAGTGATTTTAGGAACAGCTGCTCTTTATGATAAGGCATTTTTAGAAGAAGCAGTTCTTCTATATAAAGAGAAAATCATTGTTGGAATTGATGCGAAAAATGGTTTCGTAGCAACGAGAGGCTGGCTTGATGTGTCTGAAATTTCTTACATTGATTTAGCAAAGCAAATGGAGAATGTAGGTGTTCAAACGATTGTGTTTACAGACATTTCGAAAGACGGGACACTTGCAGGGCCGAATTTAGAGCAATTGGAGTTACTACAAAAAAGCGTGAGCATTCGTCTTATTGCTTCTGGAGGAGTGGCATCTATTCAAGATGTGAAAAAATTAAATGATATGAATATATACGGCGTCATAATTGGTAAGGCTCTTTATGAGAAAACGATTGATTTAGAAGAAGTGTTAGAGGTAACAAAGTTATGTTAGCGAAACGCATTATTCCATGTCTAGATGTGAAAGAAGGGCGAGTCGTAAAGGGTGTAAATTTTATAGGGTTACAAGATGTCGGTGATCCTGTTGAAATAGCTGCTTTATATAATGATGCGGGAGCAGATGAAATTGTATTTTTAGATATTACTGCAACGCATGAAGGACGAAAAACAATTATCGATGTTGTAGAAAAAACAGCTTCGAAAGTATTTATTCCTCTTACAGTTGGCGGGGGGATTTCAAGTGTTAAAGATATGTACAATTTACTAAGAGCGGGAGCGGATAAAGTTTCAATCAACTCAGCGGCAGTGCGAAATCCAAAGCTAATCGAAGAAGGGGCAGAACACTTTGGCTCACAATGTATTGTCGTAGCAATTGATGCTAGAAAAGTAGCAGAAGATAAGTGGAATGTATATGTGAACGGCGGAAGAGTTGATACGGGTATGGATGCAATCGGGTGGGCAAAACGCGTTGCCGAGCTAGGGGCAGGCGAAATTTTGTTAACGAGTATGGATGCAGATGGAACGAAAAACGGGTACGATCTTCGTTTAACAGAAGAAATTTCAAAAAGCGTTTCCGTACCAGTCATCGCATCAGGCGGATGTGGTCATGCTGATCACATTATAGAAGTTTTTCAAAAGACAACAGTTGATGCAGCACTTGCGGCATCCATCTTTCATTATGGTGAGGCGACAGTGCAGGACGTAAAGAGAAAATTAAGAAATGCAAACGTTGAGGTACGGTTATGAAACCTAACTTTGCAAAAGGATTATTACCAGCAGTTGTAATTGAAGAAGGGACAAAAGAAGTTTTAATGCTAGCTTATATGAATGAAGAAGCATATGAAAAAACGCTAGAAACGAAAAGAACATGGTTTTATTCTCGTTCAAGAAGGTCGTTGTGGAATAAAGGAGAAACATCAGGAAATGTCCAATATGTGCAATCTCTTTATTTAGATTGTGATCAAGATTCAATTGTTGTTGTCGTAAAGCAAGTGGGACCTGCTTGTCATACGGGAGAGAAAACATGTTTTCACTACCAAATTATATAGGAGGATACATATGGAAAATGCCTTTAAATTACTATTTGAAACAATTGAAGAACGAAAGGAAAATCCACTTCCTGAATCGTATACAAATTACTTATTTTCAAAAGGAGAAGATAAAATTTTAAAGAAAATTGGTGAAGAATGCACGGAAGTAATTATCGCATCTAAAAATAATGACAAAGAAGAATTAGTGAAAGAAATGGTTGATGTATTGTATCACTGCTTTGTTTTATTAGCTGAAAAAAATATATCATTAGAAGATGTTATGGAGGAAGTGACAGAAAGAAATGGGAAGCTTTCGCGAGTAGGGGACAGAAGTGAAATAGATACACTATAAGGGGGAAATGTAGATGAAGGTGGATTATCACATTCATTTAGAAGAAGGGCCATATTCAATAGGATGGCTAGCTAAAATAAATGAAGCATTGCAACATTATGAACCGCTTAAAGAAGAAAAACATTCTATGGAATGGCTTGTGAAAACACAAGAACGCCTGCAAAGACGTGTGAAAGAAGGACCATTTACAACGAAATGGATTGATTTATATTTAGAAGAAGCTTTGCGAAAAGGTATAAAAGAAGTTGGTATTGTCGATCATTTATACCGTTTTTATGAAGCGAAAGAATACTATGAAAGATATGTCGATATAAGTGATTCAGGGCTTGGTCGTTTACAGAAGGAATGGTTAGACCAAGTAAGGGTAGCGTCACTACATGATTTTACAAAGGCAATTGAAGAGGCGAAAGAACGATGGAGTAAAAGAGGCGTGACGCTAAAACTTGGAATTGAAGCGGATTATTTTATTGGTGGTGAACAAGAATTACAATCTTTACTGACATTAGGAGATTTTGATTATGTAATTGGTTCTGTTCATTTTTTAAATGGATGGGGATTTGATAATCCAGATACGAAAGAATATTTTAAGGAACATGACTTATATGCTTTATATGATACGTTTTTCAAAACGGTTGAGTGTGCAGTTCGCTCTGATTTATTTGATATTATAGCTCATCTTGATAACATAAAAGTATTTAATTATCGGTTAGATGAAAATGAACAACTTTCTTATTATAAGGAAATTGCGCGTGCGTTAATAGAAACAAATACGGCAACGGAAATAAATGCGGGATTGTATTATCGCTATCCTGTGCGCGAAATGTGTCCGAGTCCGCTATATTTACAAGTATTAGCTAAGTATGGCGTTCCAGTTACTCTCTCCTCAGATGCTCATTATCCGAATGATTTAGGGAAATATGTGGAAGAGAATATAAAGACATTACGTAATCATGATATTTCTCACGTAGCTACATTTACGAAACGAGTAAGAACGATGAGATTATTGGTAGAAGAAGTAACAATTTCAAAATGATCACGATTTTTTGATGAAAACCACCCTTTTTGTTCAAAATAAGAAAGAATAAAAAGGAGGGTAAGAAATGGCGAAACAACAACATAAACAAAATGTACAGGATGTACAAGGTGCACAACAACAGGCTTATACTTCTGAAACGAATGCTACATCTCAATCAGTTATTGAGGAACAAATTAGCGATACAGTTGCAGAAGGAACGATCGATGCAAAGCTTGGACAAGAATCGCAAGAGAAAGCGTAAGAAAAGGGGAGAGATGAATCTCCTCTTTTCTTATGGGTAAAAATGTCGATTTTCAAAACTATGATCAAATTCCTTGGTTTTTATAGGTGGATTTCTTACAATGAAAGATAAGAGATATCTTATTTTTTATAGAAGAGGTGTTAGTAGTGGCAAAAATATTAGTAGCAGGGAAAATTCCAGCAATTGGATTAGAACTATTAAAGGATCATGATGTAGAAATGTACGATAAAGATGCATTAATTTCTTTAGATGAATTAACAGATCGTGTAAAAGATAAAGATGCATTGTTAAGTCTACTTTCTACGAAGGTGACAAAAGAAGTTATTGATGCGGCACCTAATTTGAAGATTGTTGCAAACTACGGTGCTGGTTACGATAATATTGATTATTCGTATGCCGGAGAAAAAGGGATTCCGGTAACCAATACACCGAAAGTATCAACTGAAGCGACAGCAGAATTAACATTTACACTTCTTTTAGCAGCTGCACGTAGAATTCCTGAAGGTGATACATTATGTCGTACAACTGGATTTAATGGATGGGCACCATTATTTTTCTTAGGTCGTGAAGTACATGGTAAAACAATTGGAATTATTGGCCTTGGAGAAATCGGAAAGGCAGTTGCAAAGCGTGCGAAAGCGTTTGGAATGAAAGTTTTATATACAGGACCAAATCGAAAGCCTGAAGCTGAAAGTGAACTGGAAGCAACATATGTAACATTGGAAGAATTATTACAAACAGCAGACTTTATTACAATTAATTGTGCTTATAATCCGAAATTGCATCATATGATTGATGATGAACAGTTTAAAATGATGAAGAAAACAGCGTATATTGTAAATGCTTCACGTGGACCAATTATGAATGAAGCGGCACTTGCTCATGCATTAAAAACGAATGAAATTGAAGGAGCAGCTCTTGACGTGTTTGAATTTGAACCGAAAATTACAGAAGAGCTAAAAGGATTAAAGAATGTAGTACTTGCTCCTCACGTAGGAAATGCAACGTTCGAAACGCGTGATGCGATGGCTGAAATGGCAGTGAAAAATATTTTAGCCGTATTAAAAGGGGAAGAGCCTGTAACACCTGTAAATCAAAAAGTATTGGTTACAAAATAAAGTGAAGCTTTAATGAGAGTGGGCTTTTACGGCATAAAAAGAAACCTTCCGGAATCGGAAGGTTTTTCTTATTTTTCTTTATTTGCTCTTTTAGACGGTCTTTGTCTAAGAAATTGAGATAGCATATACAAAATATATAGTGGAATAGCAATGAATAAGAAAACAGAAAAATTACCGAACCCTGTTTGGTACATTGTTATAATGATTCCAACTAAAAATAGTGTAATAATGATGCTATATCGTGGAATTGGTACATCTTTTAAACTTGGGATACGAATGCGGCTCACCATTAAAAATGCGAACGTTACAAATACTGTAATAAGAACGATTTTTGGAATGGTATGTGAAAATAATGTTAAGAAAGCAACAAGCCCTCCCGCTGCTGTAATCGGTACGCCAGTGAAATATTTCATTGAAGTAGAAGATGGTGTTACATTAAATCGTGCTAAACGGTATGCTCCGAAAAGAGGGAATAGTCCCGCTATGTATAGTCCGATGATTCCATAATTGGAGAAAGATGTGTAATACATGAGAACAGCAGGTGCTGCACCAAATGTTACGACATCCGCCAGCGAGTCAAGCTCTTTTCCCATTTGTGAATCAACACGTAATAAACGAGCAACACGTCCATCAAGACTATCTAACATCATCCCGATAAGTACTAAAATAGCAGCTGATTTATAATATCCTAAAGATGCATAGCCGATTGACAAGAATCCACTATATAAATTTCCGAGCGTAAATAAGTTTGGAATAGCTGCTCTATACAAAATCTGATCCCTTGCTTTCTGTAATAAATTCTTAATTAGTTTATGAAATTTTACTTATTTTATCATACCATAAATTTCTTCCTCATACGAAAAAAATTCCCAATTTGTGAAAGATTTCATAGCGGAATGATTTGAAAAATAAGTAAAAAAAGAAGCAACTTTTATAAAAGTTGCTTCTTGCGCTATTCAAATTTCGTTGTCATTGTTCCGGTTTTATAACGATTGTTAGGGTCGAAACGTAATAAGTCTCCATAAATGAGTTTGTCGGAGAGTTTCAATTCAGTTTTTGCTTTTTCAATATTTGGTTGACATAATGAAATGTCCGCTTCTTCACCGGTATTTCGTTTATAGCACATGTTCTTTGTATAAACATAGTTTTCCGAAACGAAGCTACCATCACGCATTACCATAAGTGGATCTTCTTCTTTAACAAATAGGTCAGTTCCAAATTCAACTGATTGATTTGTTTTAACACCAAGTAAATGAAGTAGCGTTGGCTTAATATCAATTTGACCAGATACTTTAGAAATGACTTTTCCTTCTTGACCAGGTACATGAATAATGAGAGGGACGCGTTGTAATTGCATAGAATCAAACGGTGTAATAGCGTCTTTCCCAAGGAACTGAGCCATAGCTGCGTTATGGTTTTCAGAAATACCATAATGATCTCCATAAATGACAATAACGGAATTATCATACAGTCCTTCGTCTTTTAATTGTTTAATAAATAATTTCAGAGCTTCATCCGTGTAACGAACGGTTGGGAAGTAGCGGTTTACAACACCACTTTCCGAATTAAACTCATCAACATATTGATCTTCTGGATTTAGAAGAAATGGAAAATGGTTTGTTAAAGTAATAAATTTTGTATAGAACGGTTGTGGTAAAGATTTTAGCTTTGGAATCGATTGTTCAAAGAACTCTTTATCTTTTAATCCCCAACCGACAGACATTTGTTCTGTGCCTACGTAATCATTTAAATTAAAGTAACGATCATATCCAAGTGCAGGATACATTACATCACGATTCCAAAACGTTTTATCGTTGGAATGGAAGACAGCAGAAGAATATCCGTATTTTTTTAATTGTTCTGGTGTAGCTGTATATTCATTTGTTGCGTGAGTAAAGAATACAGAACCGCGGTCTAGCGGATAAAGTGAATTTTCAACGATAAATTCAGCATCAGAAGTTTTACCTTGTCCTGTTTGATGATAGAAGTTATCGAAATAAAAACTATCTTTAATAAATTCATTTAAAAATGGAGTAATTTCTTTTCCATTTATTTTTTTATTAATAACAAAACTTTGTGTAGATTCCATTGAAATCAAAATTACATTTTTACCTTTTGCAGCTCCAAATAAGTTTTTATCAACTTGCTTATCTTTTGAGTCTGTATAGTTTTTAATTTCAGAGAACCCGTCACCACTTGCAAATACACGTTCAGCTGAAGATTTAGATTGAAGTGTAATATCAAATAGATGATATGTGTATAAACCTAAATTTTTCACGACAGTTTGACGATCAAATGAGCGTGAGAACATTTGTGGTTTATAAATAACTGAAACAACAATTTGTAGTGCTAATAAAGCTGTTACACCGCTAAAGAAAGTTCGCTTCTCAGTGCGAGAAAGTGGCGTCTTGTCACAAAATGCCGGGAATTTACGCGAAAGAAACATTAAAATAATCGCATCTGCAAATAAAAGTAATGTTTTGTACGTAAAGAGTTCTTTTATACTTGTCCCTAAGTCAGCCATATTATTTGTTTGGAATAAAACTGGGAACGTAACGAAATCGTTATAAAACCCATAAAACATTGCATTTCCAAATAAAATAAAGGACAGTATAAAACTGATTCCAATTATAATTCGGTTTCGGTGCTTAGATGCAAGTAAAGCAAAACCGAAAAATAAAAGTAACGCAGCTAGCGGATTAATAAAAAGCATAAATTCTTCAAAGAAATTATCAATTTTAATATCAAATGCGAGCTTGTACACAATATATGTTTTTATCCATAATAAAACGACTGCAACGAGTGCAAATCGCAGTTTTGGAAACAGACGTTGTAGCATAATATACTCCTCTCCTAAAAAGCATGACAGTTCTTGTGAGCCGATTTGGTTAGCGCCTCATTTTATATATACGAACAGTCCTTTGTTATTATGTTTATTATACTATGAGTATCATTATACGAAAATAAAAGAGAGTTGTGGGCTTTTTTATAATAATTGAGTAGAAAAAGGGCAGTGGGAGACAATAAAATGGAGTTTCTATGTATGATAATTATCGTGCGCAGAAAGAATCGTGTAATAATACGGAGGTTATAATGCGAAAATTATTATATTTTATAGTATGCAGTAGTGTTATACTTTTTGCTTCACCGAGTGTGTCGGTAGCCCAATATGATGCACCTCTTATGGAAGATGCCCTTTATTCTGTTTTATTTCCGAAAATAAATAAAGCAATTGAAAAACAATATGGGAATTTGAAACCTTATCAATGTCCTAAAATTATTAGTTTAAAAAAAGTGTATAGTGGTACATATTTATTTCAAGCAAGTATTGAAGTAACGAAGTATGAACGAGTTGCTGGGAAAATTGCTCCACCATTTGAGAAGGTAACGATTACATTTAATAACGAAGAAGGCGAATGGGAAGTGTCAAAGATTTCAGTAAAGCGCTTACCAAACGATACGAAATTAAACTGTAAAAAAACAATATAAAAAATTGTTTGACAAATAAAATGGTCCTTTGGTATTGTTAATAGCAACAATTAGATGTTTGAAAATTAAATAGACTTACCTCATCTACTCTCAAAGGTAGAGGCCGCGATAGGAAAGAGTAAGCTATGGGAGATTTAATGGAATCTGTGATCATAGGTTGAAAGGGACTATTGCCGAAATATAAGAATAACCATCTTATTCATATATTGGGACTACATTGAATAAATGTAGTACTGTCATAAGATTTCTTTTATGGAGAGCTATTTGGAGATGTTGATGCGGTTTCTTATTTTGAGGAGATAACAACTCGTTTATTTTTTCAATATATATTTTTCCTAATAAGAAACGCGTGTGAACATTGTTCCGCGCGTTTTTTGTCTATCTAAAAGCGTGCTGCAATGAATAGAAGATTGGGGTTATGAGTTTTAGAGGAAATAAGGGAGGAATTCAAATGTATTTACACGGCACAAGCCGAATCAATGGGCAAGGACACTTAGAAATTGGAGGGTGCGATACGACGCAGCTAGCAAAACAATACGGAACACCACTTTATGTATACGATGAAGAGTCTATTCGAGGAAAGTGCCGCGCGTTTCATCGTGCGTTTAAAGAAAGTGGTTTCTCTTATCAAGTAGCATATGCAAGCAAGGCGTTCTTGTGCATGGAGATGTGCCGAGTAGCTCGTGAAGAGAATATGTCATTAGATGTTGTTTCTGGTGGGGAATTATATACTGCGCTTCAAGCGGGATTTCCAGCATCTCGTATTCATTTTCACGGCAATAATAAAACAGAAGAAGAAATCGTGATGGCTCTGCAGGTAAACATTGGTTGTTTTGTCGTAGATAATTTCTTAGAATTAGAAATTTTGCATGATTTAGCAGTGCAACATGGGAAATTTGTGAACATATTAATCCGTGTAACGCCTGGAGTAGAGGCGCACACACATGAATATATTACAACAGGTCAAGATGATTCGAAATTTGGGTTTGGGGTTTCAAATGGTCAAGCGATGCAAGCAATTGAGCTTGCTTTACAAAAATCAAATTATAATGTGTTAGGAATTCATTCACATATCGGATCGCAAATATTTGAAACGGCTGGATTTGTTCGAGCGATTGAAGTTCTTCATCAATTTTTAGAACAGGTGAGAGAACGCGCGAACTATGTAGTAAAAGTATTAAATGTAGGCGGAGGATTCGGAATACGCTACACAGAGTCAGATACGCCATTAACTCTTGAGACATATGTGCGAGCTGTAACAAGTGCAGTGAGGGAACAATTTACAGTATGTAATTATCCCTTGCCAGAAATATGGGTTGAACCAGGCCGTAGTATTGTAGGTGATGCTGGAACGACAATTTATACAGTCGGATCTGTGAAAGACATTCCTGGTATTCGGAAATATGTATCAGTGGATGGTGGGATGACTGATAATTTAAGACCTGCTTTATATAACGCTCGTTATGAAGCGATGTTAGCGAATCGAGGGAATGATGAGAATGAGGAACTTGTTTCGATTGCTGGGAAGTGCTGTGAGAGTGGAGATATGTTAATTTGGGATATTACTCTACCGAAAGTTGCTTCTGCCGATTTACTAGCAATTTCTTGTACAGGGGCATACGGGTACTCGATGGCGAATAATTATAATCGGATTCGTAGACCAGCTGTCGTCTTCGCGAAAGGCGGCACATCACAAATTGTTGTAGAACGCGAAACATATGAAAATATTATTGGGAACGATCGCATACGTATTAAAGAACTTGTTTAAATAGAGAAAAGGAGTTGTTCGGATGGGCAATTCCTTTTTTGTAAAATAAAATAATTAAAATATATCGGAAAACTAGGATTGAAAAAAATCAGAATTGTGATAAAATACAAATACAAAGCTTATCAAGAGAAGCGGAGGGAACTGGCCCGAAGAAGCTCGGCAACCTGCTTATAGAAAGCAAGGTGCTAAATCCAGCAAAATGGAATCCATTTTGAAAGATAAGGTAAAATATATTACCGAACAGTCTTTTCGAAATGGGAAAGATTTTTTTTATGAATAAAAAGGGGGGCTGTTCGCGTGAGTGTACAGGAACATTTTGAGGAAGTATCTGAGAAAATTCAAGCGATGCTTGCTGATATGAAATATGGTTCAATTACAATTGTTGTGCAAGATGGGAAAGTCATTCAATTAGAGAAAAGTGAAAAGGTACGTTTAAAGTAAAAAGCGCTGACTAGAAAAACTAGAGGCGGTTTTAACCTATTATATTAGGTTAAAACCGTCTTTTTGCTTTTACAGGGGGAAAGAACATGTTGACGTATGAAACGTGGGAAGAAAATAATGTTTCATTTTCAGAAGAAGATGAAACGAAAGGCGCGCTATCAGTATTAAGTTGGGCTTATAAAGAATATAAAAGTGAAATTGTATACGCATGTAGCTTCGGAGTGGAAGGGATGGTATTACTGCATCTTATAAACCAAGTAAATCCATCTGCTAAAGTTGTATTTTTAGATACAAATGTTCATTTTCGAGAAACGTATGAATTAATTCAAAAAGTGCGGGAACGATTTCCTTCATTAAATATTATAGAAAAACAGCCGGAACTTACGCTTGATGAACAAGCGAAGTTACATGGTGAGAAATTATGGGAAAGTAATCCGAACCTTTGTTGTAAAATTAGAAAAATTTTACCGTTAGAAAAATCATTAGCAGCGGAAAAAGCGTGGATTTCGGGCTTAAGGAGGGAACAATCAGAAACACGTAAGCATACAAAGTTTATAAATCAAGATCATCGTTTTCAATCGATTAAAGTTTGTCCACTCATTCATTGGACGTGGAAAGAAGTGTGGCGATATGTATACAAACATAGCTTGCCGTATAACCCGCTGCATGATGTTGGATATCCAAGTATTGGGTGTGAGAAATGTACGTTACCTGTAGGAGAGGGTGGCAATTCGAGAGATGGTAGATGGGCCGGGAAGGTGAAAACAGAATGTGGTCTTCATTACCAATAAGATGAATTTGAAAATAAAGCTAAGAGAGGGTACTGAAAATGAGTACAAGAAACGAATTAATAAATCGAATAGACGAGACATATGACGTATCACAAATTGAAAAAGAAATTCAACTAGACAATATTGCATTAAGTGATTTAGAGCTATTAGCGACAGGGGGATATAGCCCACTTACAGGTTTTTTAGGAAAGAAAGATTACGATTCGGTCGTAGAAACGATTCGTTTAGCTAATGGGAGCGTTTGGAGTATCCCCATTACATTACCGGTAACAGAAGAAGTAGCAGAGAGTCTAAAAATTGGAGAGGAAGTAAAGCTTGTCAGTGATGGAAATATATATGGTGTCATTCAAATAGAAGATATTTTTGTACCAGATAAAGAAAAAGAAGCGTTACTTGTATATAAAACGACGGATGAGGCTCATCCAGGAGTGAAGAAGTTATATGAGCGACCGAACGTTTATGTCGGTGGAGCTATTATTCTTACAAAACGCTTTGAAAATAATCCGTTTCCTTCTTATCATTTAGATCCAATTGAAACGAGAGAAGAATTTAAAAAACGTGGTTGGAAAACAGTAGTCGGATTTCAAACGAGAAACCCGGTACATCGTGCTCATGAGTATATTCAAAAATCTGCTCTTGAAATTGTAGATGGTCTCTTTTTAAACCCTTTAGTTGGGGAAACGAAGTCGGACGATATTCCTGCTGATGTAAGGATGGAAAGCTATGAAGTATTACTTCAAAACTATTACCCGAAAGATCGTGTCTTTTTAGGGGTATTTCCTGCAGCAATGCGTTACGCAGGACCGAGGGAAGCAATATTCCATGCATTAGTTAGAAAGAATTTTGGATGTACTCACTTTATTGTAGGACGCGATCATGCAGGGGTAGGAGATTATTACGGTACGTATGAAGCACAAGAAATTTTTACAAACTTTACAGTGGAAGAGTTAGGAATTACACCGTTATTTTTTGAACATAGTTTTTACTGCACGAAATGTGAAGCGATGGCTTCGACGAAAACATGCCCGCACGGCAAAGAAGATCATGTTATTTTATCGGGTACGAAAGTAAGAGAACTATTACGAAACGGTGAGGTTCCGCCAAGTACATTTAGTCGTAAAGAAGTAGTGGAAGTGCTAATTAAAGGTTTGAAAAAAGAAGTAGTAACCGAATAGGGAGAGAATGACATGGATACGAATATTACTTGGCATACAGCATCTGTTTCAAAAGATGAGAGAAGAGTAAGAAATGGGCATCATAGTTTTGTAGTTTGGTTTACTGGTCTATCAGCTTCAGGTAAATCTACGGTGGCGAACGCGGTTGCTCGTAAACTATTTGAAAAGAATATTGGAAACTATGTACTAGATGGGGATAATATACGCCACGGTTTAAATAAAGACTTAGGTTTTTCTGAAAGTGATCGTATGGAAAATATAAGAAGGATTGGCGAAGTGGCGAAGCTATTCGTAGATCAAGGTACTGTTGTTCTTACAGCGTTTATTTCACCGTTTCGAGTAGACCGAAAACAAGTAAGAGATTTATTAGCAGCAGATGAGTTTATAGAAGTGTTTGTAAAATGTCCAATTGAAGAGTGTGAAAAGCGTGATCCGAAAGGGCTTTATAAAAAAGCAAGACAAGGTGATATTAAAGAATTTACTGGTGTTGATTCACCGTATGAGGAACCAGAGAAAGCGGAATTAATTGTAGAAACGCACAAGTATTCTATTGAAGAATGTGCAGAACAAATTGTGAAGTACTTACAAGATCGTAGTTTTACCCCGCTATTTGCCGGGCAGTAAAACTCCCATCTCAAAATTTGGCTAGGGCAAAGAAGTTATGTGGGAGATGAACACTCCCCACTGATTAAAGTTTCACTTTATATAGGGGGATAAAAAATGAGTTATGAAAAAGTATGGGCTAACAATGAAAAGTTAAATCAAACTGAGAAAAATAAATTAAAAAAAGATGGATTGGAAATCTTTAATGATATTCCTTACTATGCAGAGAATGGCTTCGAATCTATTCCGAAAGAAGAGTGGGACGCATTCAAATGGGCAGGGTTGTATTTACAACGTCCCAAAGAAGCTGGTTATTTTATGATGCGTGTAAATATTCCATCAGGGATTATTACGAATGCACAGGCAGAAGTGCTTGCTTCTATCGCTGAGGATTATGGGCGTGACGTAATAGATATTACGACAAGACAGGCAATTCAGTTTCATTGGTTAGAAATTCATCAAATGCCAGATATTTTTAAAAGATTAGCGAGAGTTGGGTTATCTTCAGCTGGGGCTTGTGGTGATATAACGCGTAATATTACGGGGAATCCACTTGCTGGCATTGATGCAAATGAACTGTTTAATACAACTGGTATTGTGAAAGAGGTATATGACTATTTCCAACATAATGAAGAGTTTTCTAACTTACCACGTAAATTTAAAATGTCTATTAGTTCTAACGTTTATAACTCAGCAAACGCAGAGATTAACTGTGTTGCATTTACACCTGCTACGAAAGAAATAGATGGCGAGAAAAAAGTTGGTTTTCATATAAAAGTAGGCGGTGGATTATCAGCTCGTCCATATTTAGCTGATGAATTAGATGTATTTGTTTTACCAGAAGAAGTGAAGACGGTAGCGATTGCGATTGCTACGATATTCCGTGATTTTGGATACCGCGAAAAACGTCATTTAGCTCGTTTGAAATTTCTTGTTGCAGACTGGGGAGCAGAGAAATTTAAAGAGAAACTAATAGAGTATACAGGACCATTGCAAAGTAAAGGAGAAAGTGCTCTCGAAGGTTGGAATGCTGGATACTTTTATGGTGTTCAAAATCAAAAACAAGATGGACTTAAATATGTAGGTTTTAATGTGCCGGTAGGACGTTTACATGCAAAAGAAATGTTTGAGATTGCAAAAATTGCTAAGCAGTATGGAAATGGACAGATTCGTACATGTAACTCTCAAAATTTCATTATTCCGAATGTTCCGCCGGAAAATGTAACGGGTTTACTGAATGAGCCGTTGTTTGAAGCGATATCAGCAAGTCCGAAATCATTTATTGGTCATGCGGTTTCCTGTACCGGTATTGAGTATTGCAATCTTGCTTTAGTAGAAACGAAAGAAAGATTACGCAAAATCGCAGAGCACTTAGATACACAGATTGCACTCGATGTTCCAGTTCGTATTCATATGGTAGGATGCCCGAATTCATGTGGGCAACGTCAAATTGCTGACATTGGATTACAAGGGGTGAAAATGAAAACGAAGGAAAAAGGAATTGTTGAAGCATTTGAAATATACGTAGGTGGAACGTTGTTAGATGGCGGTGCTTACAATCAAAAGTTAAAAGGGAAAATAGATGGCGAGGATCTACCTGAAGTACTTGCATCATTTATAAGTTATTTCAAAGAGAATAAATTACCAGCTGAAACGTTTTATGATTTTGTCGGTCGTGTTGGTATAGAGACATTACAAATAGCGTTAAATACCGTGTTAGAAGAAGTAATAGCGTCTTAGGAGGGACAATATGGATTTATATCGATTTGAAGCTGTGTTAGTAAATAGTATTGTTCCGATTGTTGTCGTTGCTCAAAGTGAAGAACAGGCATTTAAGCTTGCGGAGATGGAGCTTGAAAAGCATTTTTTACCGTTACCAGAAGTAAAGGAGATTTCCCTATTTGAAAAAAAGAAGATTCGAAAAGGTGCGGCATTTGTTATTCATGAGTAGGGAAAAGGTAATACGAAATAATGAAAACTTCCATTCGTATATAAGGATGGAAGTTTCACTTTAATAGTAGAAATGAGGAGAGATGATGGGGAAGGTTTATATCGTTGGTGCAGGTCCTGGTGATCCAGATTTAATTACTGTGAAAGGGTTGAAATGTATTGAGAAGGCAGACGTTATTTTATACGACCGTCTCGTGAATAAAGATTTACTTTCATACGCAAAGCCTGAAGCGGATTTAATTTATTGCGGAAAACTACCAAATTATCACACGATGAAGCAAGAGACAATTAACACATTTCTTATTAAATATGCGAAAAAGGGAAAAGTTGTAACGAGGCTAAAGGGCGGGGATCCATTTGTATTTGGTAGAGGGGGAGAAGAAGCTGAAGCGTTAGCAAAGCAAGGGGTACCGTTTGAAATCGTTCCTGGTATTTCAGCTGGAATAGCTGCTCCTGCTTATGCTGGCATTCCAGTGACACATCGTGATGCAAGTGCAAGTTTTGCTATTGTGACAGGGCATAGGAAAGAAGGTACTGAAGAAGAAGTGAAGTGGGAACATTTAGCGAAAGGTGTAGAGACTTTAGCTGTATATATGGGGGTTAGCAATTTACCCTACATATGTGAACAACTGATGAACCATGGAAAAGACAAAAGTACACCTGCTGCTATTATTGAGCGGGGAACGACGTCTATGCAGCGTACAGTTGTTGGGACGTTAGGAACAATTGTAGATGTTGCGAAAAAAGAACAAATTCAAAACCCGAGCATGATTGTAATTGGAGAAGTGGTCCGTTTTAGAGAAAAGATCCATTGGTTTGAGCAACAGACAGAAAGTACGTATCCAGTAAGCGGAGTGTTATAAAATGAAAGCTATCTTATATATATGTCATGGGAGTCGTTTGAAAGCAGCTAAAGAAGAAGCGGTTGCATTTATTACGTCATGTATGAACCGTGTAGAGGCAAGTATTCAAGAAGTTTGTTTTTTAGAGTTAGCGAGTCCTATGATTGCTGAAGGGTTCCGTACATGTGTGAAGCGTGGTGCTACAGAGATTATTGTTATTCCAGTTTTTTTATTAGCGGCAGGGCATGTGAAAAAAGATATCCCGTTTGAATTGGGAAAATTAAATAATGAATTTTCGAATGTTAAAGTGACCTATGGTAACCCGTTTGGTGTATCAGAAACACTCATTAAATCAGTGTATAACGGAAGTGGTATCGAACAGGAGGAGATGAATGAAGTGACGTTACTTCTCGTTGCGAGAGGGAGTAGCGATCCTGAAGTATTAAAAGATATAAACTGGATCGCTTCTTTATTTCAAACGGAAGAGAAAATTAAAAAAGTAGAGGTTTGCTATTTAGCGGCTGCCGAGCCAAAATTTGAGGAGAAGTTAAAGGAAGTTGTAGAACGAAAAGAAAAGAACATCGTTGTGCTGCCTTACTTGTTATTTACCGGTTTACTTATGAAACATATTGAAAAAGAAGTGCGCCAATATGAGTTGGATGAGATAAAAATAAGTCCGTATTTAGGAAAGAATGAAGCGTTTCAGTATATGTTAATTCAGAAAACGAAGAAATTATTGAAGGGAGATCAATATGTATCCACTTACAGTGCGAGTTGAGAAGAAACGTGTTGTTGTCATTGGTGGAGGGAAAGTTGCGGGATTTAAAATTATTCCTTTACTAAAACAAGGTGCGGATATAATTGTGGTAAGTCCTGAATTGGATGCGAATTTAGTGAAACTTGTGGAAGAAAAGAAAATTCGTTGGTATCAAAGGGAGTATGAAAAAAGTGATATTCAAGGTGCTTTTTTAGTTGTTGCAGCGAGTGGTGATGCGGTATTAAATGAACAAGTTGCTGAAGATAGTGCAGAGAATCAATTAGTAAATGTTATTACGAATCCGGAAAGTGGCAATGTTCATTTTCCGGCGGCGATTCATCGTGGATTACTGAATGTGGCTGTTTCTACTGGAGGAGCAAGTCCGAAACTGGCAAAAAAAATCCGTGATGATATCGCAAATAAATATGATGAGGCGTATGAATCGTATCTTGATTTTTTATACGAAGTTAGAATAAAAGTGAAAGAATTACAAATAGAGAAAAGAGAGAGAAATATATTGTTGCAAGAAGTATTAAAGTCGATATATGTTCAAAATGAACAAAAAAGAGAATTGTTTTTACAAGAATTAGAGAGAAGAGTTCACATAGGATAATGAATAAATTGTACTTTACAACTATAAAAATATAATTTATAATCACAAGTAACTTCAATAAATGAAATCGATGAGCAAGAAGAGTATGCATATTTGATACGTTCAGAGAGCTGGGGTAAGGTGTGAGCCCGGTACGATAAAATATACAGAATGGGCTTGCGAGAGGTATGTTGAACATTGTAGTAGGCAACCCGGGTTCCGCCGTTAAAAGGATAGAGTATCGGAATTTTCCTGTACTTGAACAAGTGGGATTTATCAATCCAATTGAGGTGGTACCACGGTATTTACATTACATATATCGTCCTCTACATGCATATTTGCGTGTAGGGGACTTTTTTATTTTCTAAAGGAGGTGTGCGAGTATGAAATGAAAGTGTATAATTAATAAAAGTTTAAATATTCAGAAAAGGAGAATTTATGATGAAAGAAACACAGCAATGGACGTCGAAAATAGGCTTTGTACTCGCAGCAGCCGGAGCCGCAGTAGGTCTTGGTGCCATATGGAAATTTCCATATGTTGCAGGTAATGGTGGGGGAGGCGCATTCTTCCTTGTATTTTTACTATTAACTTTATTTATAGGTATGCCGCTTCTTTTAGCTGAATTTGTTATTGGACGTAGTACGCAAAAAGAGGCAGTTACAGCGTATAAAGTATTGGTGCCAAATAGTAAGTTATATCCTTGGATTGGTCGCATGGGAGTTGTCACTTGTTTTAGTGTACTCTCTTTTTATAGTGTTGTAGGTGGATGGATTTTATTGTACTTATACTATAGTGTTACAGGGAGCTTCTGGAATGGTGTTGTTGATTATGGAAAATTGTTTGGTGAAACGATTTCAAATCCAGTAAGCGCGATTGGAGCGCAATTCATCTTTATGCTTTGTACCATTTTTGTTGTTAGTAAAGGTGTAGAAAAAGGCATAGAAAAAGCAAGTAAGTACATGATGCCGCTATTATTCATTTTATTTATTGCTATCATTATTCGTGCGTTAACACTTGATGGTGCTATGGCTGGGGTAGAGTTCTTCTTAAAACCAGATTTCTCAAAGCTGACAGCAGATACGATTTTATACGCGATGGGACAATCGTTCTTCTCGCTAACAGTAGGTGCCTCAGTAATGGTCACGTATAGTTCGTACTTGAAGAAAGAAGAGCATTTAGCTAAATCAGCAACATCTATTGTAAGTTTAACTGTTTTTATTACAGTGCTTGCAGGATTAGCAATTTTCCCGGCGATTTTCGCATTAGGCGTTAAGCCGACTGAAGGACCAGGACTACTGTTTATCGTCCTTCCAGCAGTATTTGCGAAAATACCATTTGGACAATTTTTCTTCATTATGTTTTTAGTTTTATTCTTCTTTGCAACGTTAACATCTGCGATTTCTATGCTTGAAATTGTAGTAGCATCTGTTGCGAAAGATAATGAGAAAAAGCGTCCGTCAGCATCATTATTAATTGGTATTCTTATTTTTGCAGTTGGAATCCCGTCAGCATTATCGTTTGGAATTATGAGTGATGTGAAAATATTTGGTAAGACATTCTTTGATTTCGTCGATTTTTCGGTAAGTAATGTATTACTGCCGCTCGGAGTACTAGCCATTTCGCTATTCGTACCAAATAAAATGAGTAAAGAGATGTTAATGAAAGAATTAGAAGTTACGGAAACGAAAGGGAAAACATTATTTAATATTTGGTTCTTCTTGCTTCGTTATGTTATTCCAGTAACTGTAATTATTGTATTTTTAAATGCGATAGGCGTATTTAAAATGTTTGCATAATAAAAAGACGGAGAAATCTCCGTCTTTTTATTATGTAGTAGGTGTATTTAATAAACGATTATATGTTTTATAGGCTGTGACGACTGCGATAAATGATCCGATTAAAAATAATGCTGAGCCGCCAAATGTAAATATCCGGCCAATGTAAGTTTCTCTAGCTTCTTCTATTTTTTGTTGCAATTGTGTATTCATATGATTCACCCCGTAAAATATAGGCATTTAGTTGTAGTCTATGTAGAATGGCCTATATTGTGTGAAGGATAAATAAAAAAACTCGGTGTGCACCGAGTTTTTTTATAATCCGATATAAGGAGATGGATCCACTGCGTTTGTCTTACCGACATTCCATTCTCCAAGGTGAAGTTCGAAGTGTAAATGTTGTCCGTATGATTGGCCAGTGTTCCCCATAAACCCAAGTTGAGTGCCTTGTTTTACGGTTTGTCCATTTGATACAGAACGGCTACTCATATGAGCATATACTGTCGTGTATGTTTTTCCGTTTATACGGTGAGATAAGTACACAACGTTTCCGTAACTAGATGATAATTCCGAGCGGATAACAACGCCATCAGCAGCGGCAATAATTGGAACGGTTCCTGAAGCTGCGATATCGATTCCTTTATGGTTATCTATAGAGCGCACGCCAAACCCAGAAGTTTTTGATCCAGCTGCTGGCTTAATAAACCCGCCAATATTTGTATCGTGTGGTGTTGGAGCTGCTTGAGCTGTTGGAGCAGCTGTAGTAGCTTGTTTACGAGCTTCTTCTGCCTTGCGAGCTTCCTCAGCTTTACGAGCCTCTTCGGCACGTTTTTCTTCTTCAATTGCTTTTTGAACAGCTTGACGCTGGTTTTCTAAGATGCCTTTAGATTCTTCTAATCCTTCAATCTCTGAATCTACTTTTGCTACTTTCGTATGTAGATCGTTAATAAAGGTTTGCTGCTGTTGTTGGTTATTTTGTAATTCTTGCTGTTTTTGTTCTAATTTTTGCTCGGATTCTTTCAGTTGTTGCTCTTTTTTCTCAACAGCCTCTTTTTCTTTTGCGACAGCATTTTGATCAGTTGTTTGTTTTTTCACAATATCTGTATCGTTGTTTAAAATTAAACTTACAGAGTACATATTATCAACAAGATCAGCGATATTTGTAGAAGTTGTTATTACCTCTGTAATAATATTTGTACGAGGTTTTTCTTGCATAGATTGTAAACGTTGCTTAATAACTTCCTGACGCGTATCTATGTTTGTTTGTAATTGCTCTATATGTTTCTTTTTTTCAGTAATTACTTGTTGTGTTTTGTTAATTTCTTTTTTTGTATCGTTTAATTCAGCTTCGTTTTTATTAATAGAAGTAGTTAAGTCGTCAATTTTCTTTTGCAATTCTTGAATTTCTTTTTCTATTTGGTCTTTCTCAGCTGATTTATTTTGTAAGTCATTTTGTTTTCCTTCTAATTCAGATTGAATATTAGATAATTTATCTTGATTCGTTTCAGCATATACGGGTGAAAGTAGCGGAGAAACAAAAAACGTTCCTGCTGCTAAAACACTAAACGCTGCAAATTTCTTTTTCATGGTTGTCTGGCTCCTTTCCCTATGAATGTTATATATCATAAGAAGAAGAGTGTCTATCGTTGTAACCATAATGTAAAGAAAATTTTATAAAATTGCTAAGTTTTGTCGGAATTTATCATTTTTCAACGGTAATTGTCATGGTAGATACATTTTTTTGTTCGTGTAACAAGGATGTATTTTTGGTTTTTTGTTGTAAAATAAAGGAAAAAATTCATTTGTTTTATATAGTAAAACATTAGATAGGAATCTAATAAAACACTGGTGAGGAATCGTTCTCATGTGAGGTTTTCTGACATGGGTTTTGTTTTTGTCAAGAAAATTATTTGCGTTCGGGCAAACTTATTTTGTTGTCAGATTTTAAATTTTGATTTATGATTTTTAACAGGGACAAAATGTAGTGAATTGTCGAATAATATGTAATACTCTTAATTTCAAGTTTTATAGATATAGAATGAGAGGTAGAGTGACACATCGAAGAGGGGGTTACAACAAGTATGAAAAGAATAGGACTTGCATGGCAAATATTAATTGGTCTTGCGCTAGGTATTGCAGTTGGTGCGATTTTCTTTGATAATCCAGCTGTTGTGAAGTACTTACAACCAATTGGTGATATTTTCATCCGATTAATTAAAATGATCGTTGTACCGATTGTTGTAGCAAGTATAGTTGTTGGGGTTGCTGGTGTTGGCGATGTTAAAAAACTAGGTCGACTAGGCGGAAAAACAATTATTTATTTTGAAATTATTACAACACTTGCAATTGTTGTTGGTCTATTAATAGCGAATATTTTCCAACCAGGAAAAGGCGTAAATATGGACCAGTTAACAAAGACAGATATTTCGAAATATACACATACGACAGAGCAGGTACAAAGTCATTCATTTGCAGATACATTTGTAAATATCGTTCCAACGAACATTATGAAGTCATTAGCTGACGGAGATATGCTTGCGATTATCTTCTTCTCTGTATTATTTGGTTTAGGTGTAGCAGCAATTGGTGAAAGAGGAAGACCGGTTCTTCAATTTTTCCAAGGTGTAGCTGATGCAATGTTTTACGTAACGAACCAGGTTATGAAATTCGCACCATTTGGTGTATTTGCACTAATCGGTGTTACAGTTTCTACATTTGGTCTTGCATCATTAATTCCATTAGGTAAATTACTAATTGTCGTCTATGGAGCAATGATCTTCTTCGTTGTAGTTGTCTTAGGACTTACAGCGAAAATATTTGGAATTAACATCTTCCAATTCTTTAAGATTTTGAAAGACGAACTGATTTTAGCATACTCTACAGCAAGTTCAGAAACAGTTTTACCGAAAATCATGGAAAAAATGGAGAAGTTCGGTTGTCCGAAAGCAATTACATCTTTCGTTATTCCGACAGGTTATTCATTTAACTTAGATGGATCAACTTTATATCAGGCAATTGCAGCTATTTTCTTAGCGCAAATGTACGGTATTGATTTATCTATTTCTCAACAAATTACATTATTACTTGTATTAATGGTTACATCAAAAGGTATTGCAGGTGTACCGGGCGTATCATTCGTTGTATTATTAGCGACACTTGGTACAGTAGGTATTCCAGCTGAAGGTTTAGCCTTCATCGCAGGTATTGACCGTATTTTAGATATGGCTCGTACAGCAGTTAACGTTGTAGGTAACTCTTTAGCAGCTGTAGTTATGTCTAAGTGGGAAGGTCAATATGACGCTGAAAAAGGACAAGCCTATTTGAAAGAAATTTCTAATAAGCAAGCAGCTTAATTATAATTTGAACAAGCTCTCACATAATATGTGGGAGCTTTTCTATATAGAAGGGAAGCGAACGTAATGAAACGTAAATATGGTGACGGTTCTTCGTGGAAGCGACTAATAGAGAGGGATTATACGGTTAAGCAAATAGAAGAGGGAATGCTAGGAATATTAGAAATAAAAAAGGTGAAAGAACCTAGTTGTAAAGAATATGATGGGAAAGAACTTTGTATTGCAGGGAATCAATATACGTGGATTCAATATTTCATAGACGGGAAATACTTTGCGATTACAGCTATGTTAGATGATCAGAAAAAATTAGTGCAATATTACATCGATGTGGCGAAAGAATATAAAATTGACGACCGTGGTTTACCATATTTTGATGATTTATATTTAGATGTAGTGTTATTACCGAACGGTAAGATGTATGTACTAGATGAAGATGAGCTAGAGGATGCTTATAAAAGTGGCGATGTTACAAAAGCAGAATATGAGTTAGCGTGGTACACTACGAAATGGATAATAGATGCAATAAAAAATAGTGAATTTTATTGGATTTCAATATTGGAAGAAGAAATCAAAAAGTTAAAATGATTGTTGTATTCAATTTTTTGCATAATTACCAAAAAAATCTATACAAAAAATAATTGACTTTTGTTTTGTAAGCGAGTAAAGTTAGGGAAGAAATTATTATTAAAAAATAAATATGAAACCTTCTTATAAAGAGAGGCGGAGGGACTGGCCCTACGATGCCTCGGCAGCGGACTCGATTTCAGAGTGCTGTGCCAAATCCAGCAAGCATGTGCTTGAAAGATGAGAAGAGCGTTTCTTATAGATGTATAAGACCTCTTCTCATTGGAAGAGGTCTTTTGTTATTCATTAGAAAAGGTTGAAACTAGGGAGAGATGGTACTTTGAAAGAAACGAGAGGAAATGGTTTGGCTTTATTACCACTTGGGATATTTTTGGCGCTATTTATTGGTTCTGGAATTATTACAGGTGATTTCTATAAATTGCCGATACTTGTAGCAATTTCAATTGCTGTAGGGGTCGCTTTAGCAATGAATCGTAAAGAAAGCTTTAATGTAAAAGTAGAACGATTTGCTAAAGGTGCAGGGAACCCAGATATTATGATTATGGTTCTAATTTTTGTGCTTGCAGGAGCATTTTCTGAAACAGCAAAAGGGATGGGCGGCGTTGATTCTACAGTTAACTTAGCGTTATCCATTTTACCGCAAGGATTTATCGTAGCTGGAATTTTTGTTATAGGGGCATTTATTTCATTAGCGATGGGAACTTCAATGGGAACAATTGCTGCATTAGCACCGATTGCTGTAGGTATTAGTGGACAAACTGATATCTCAATTGCACTTACGATGGCTACTGTTGTTGGCGGAGCGATGTTTGGTGATAATTTATCATTTATTTCAGATACAACAATCGCAGCTGTACGTTCGCAAGGAACAGAAATGAAAGATAAGTTTAAAACGAACTTTTTAATTGTATTACCAGCGGCTATTATTACAATTGTACTATTAGTAATCATTACTTTAGGAAGCGATACGCAGATTAAAGCGCATAGCTTTGACTGGATAAAGATTTTACCGTATGCAGGAGTACTTATTACAGCATTACTTGGTTGGAATGTACTTATTGTGTTAACTGGTGGAACTGTACTATCTGGTGTTATCGGTCTGTTAGATGGAAGTTACACGTTAGAGAGTTTCTTTAAAAGTGTAACGTCTGGAATGGGCGGTATGATGGAGTTAGTATTACTTGCTATTTTAATTGGCGGTATGGTCGAACTGATTCAATATAATGGTGGCATTCAATATTTAATGAATATTTTAACGCGTAACATTCGTTCAAAAAAAGGAGCAGAGTTCGGTATCGCTGGTTTAGTAGGTATGACGAATATGTGTACAGCGAATAATACGATTTCTATTATCTTTACAGGTCCACTTGCGAAAAACATTGCAGATCAATATGAAATTGATCCTCGTAAATCAGCGAGTGTATTAGATCTTTTCTCATGCTGTGTGCAAGGATTAATTCCGTATGGTGCGCAAATGTTAACGGCAGCAGGATTTGCGGCGTTATCTCCGATTGAATTGTTACCATATGCATTTTATCCGATCTTAGTTGGAGTATGTGGAATCATTTCTATATTAATTGGTTTCCCGAGATTTTCTAAAGTGGCGGGAAAGAAAGAGTATCATAAAACAGCATAATGAAAAATGAAGTTTATTAAAACTAACGAAAGCCGTACAGAGAATGTTCTCTGTACGGCTTTTTATGTGCGATAAAAGAGTGAATCATCCTATTTTACCGCATATTTTTACAAAAGGCTGAATGCAACTCGGTCTTAAGTCTGAGTCGAAAACGGTTCTTAAGCTCGTTATGGAAAAGTGAAAAAATAGTTAAGATAAGAGTATCAAATCGAAGGGAGGCAAGCACAAGATGAAACAATTTCTAGCGTTTATCGCGGCCGGTATTTTGGCTTTAATTGCTCTTGGTAGTCTTGCTGGTATTGTAGGATTCGCAATCGGAGCAGGAGTTGTGTACTGGAGCTATAAATCATTTGTGCGAGCACAATCGTTTTTTGGAAAGTTAGCTTGGGGTATTGTAGGTTTAATCGGTTTATCCATTGCACTTTCGCACTCCCCAGCATTAATCGGTATCGCAGCATTAGTAGTTTTATACTACGGATACCGTGAGTGGAAAAAAGAAAAAAATGTAGTTGTTGATTCTGCACCAGAAAGTTCTAAACCATATAGCAACTTTGAAGATGAGTGGAACAAGTTAATGAAAAACTAATAAAAACCAAATAAAAACCAAATCAAATTGATAAAGTAGAAGAGAGGAAGATTATAATGAAACAATCTTTATTCGGACGTGTACGCGATGCAATTTTAGCAGATTTTCATAATGTGTTAGATGAGAAAGAAAGAAAAAATCCAATCGCGATGTTAAACCAATATTTACGCGATAGTGAGCGTGAAATAACAAAAATTGAGAAGTTAATTGAGCGCCACAAAACATTAAAATCTAATTTCGCTCGTGAGCTTGAGCAAGCACGTTATTTCGTTAATAAAAGATCAAAGCAAGCGATCGTCGCTCAAGAAGCAGGAGAATTACAACTACACGAGCGTGCGTTAGAAGAAGTAGCGTATTATGAAGGGCAAGTAACTCGATTAGAAGAAATGTATGCAGGTGTTGTAGATCAAATTGATGAGTTAGAGCGTCGTCTTGCTGAGATGAAAAATAAATTAAAAGAAATGCACGCAAAACGTATGGAATTAATGGCACGTGAAAATATGGCACATGCAAATCGTCGTATGAATACAGCGATGCATAAAATGGATGAAAATAATCCATTCTTACGCTTTGAAGAAATTGAAGATCATATTCGCGACTTAGAATCTCGTATAAATGAGGAGCATGAACGTGACACATTTGATATGAAGATTGCAAAGCTTGAGCGTGAAATGAAAGAAAAGAATGATGTATCGTTAACGAAAGAGTTAACAAAATAATAGTAGTATATTATAAAACAGGCTTATGATATAGTGATAGGAGAAAAGGTGTTGGAAAGCAATGCCTTTTCTTCTATGTATATGTAACAAGAAGGGGGGAGCTGAAATGAAGAAACAATTTTCAAAAACACAATTAATGGGGATGCTCCTCATCATATTTGGATTCGGTCTTTTTCTTGATATGATACTTGGACATTTCGAACCAGGTGGTCTCATTTTTGCATTTATTATGCTTATGTTTGGAAGGCATTATCGTAAAAAGAATCGTTACGTACGGGGAAATGTATTTTTATTTGTTGGTGGTATCGTATTTTTATTCTTCTTATTTTCATCAGCAGCATTTGTTCTTGTCGTATTTGCTTGTTTAGCTTTAATTGGTTATCAACTGATTCAACAAGGACATCAGCAAAAAACAATGAAAGTTGAAATTAAAGAAAAGGGATATATAGATGAAGAAAAACAAATATATCGTACAGAACCGTATATAAAAAATATGTTCGTAGGTAATGTACGAATGATGGATCATATTTATGAACTTGAGGATATTAACGTTCAATATGGTGCTTGTGATGTCGAGATTGATTTAACAACCGCGATGATTCCAGAGGGAGAAACGGTAATTGTTATTCGAGGTGTAGTTGGTAATATTCGTTTATATGTGCCATATGATATTGAACTGTCTTTAAATCATTCTGTTATTGTCGGGCGCGTGCTCCTGCCAGGACATGAAGAGACAGGGTTTAATCGCAATGTTACATTTAGAACGGAGCAGTATAAAGAGGCCCCTCGTCGTATTAAAATTATTTCTTCGCTTGTCGTAGGCGATACGGAAGTGAGGAAAGTATAATGAAAAAACAAAAAAACATTTCGTGGATGTATATTCGTTATTCTATGTTGTCCTCTGTTAGTATCGCACTTATTTGTACAATTGTATACGTATGGAAAAGCGAGCAACAAGTGTATGATTTATTATGGAAGGAATCCATCGCTTCTGTTCCAATTGGCTTGTTTATTATGACTACAAGTTTACTTATCGGGGGAATTGTAGGATATGCAATCGGTTACTATATAGAGCAGCGTGTACAAGGATTAAATACTTTTCTATTTGAAGTGGAGCGAGGGAATTTTCCGAGCGATGTTTCGTTTACTGCAGATGATGAATTTCATGAAGTGGAACGAAAAGTAATCGGTCTTGCTCGTCGATTAGAGGAGCAAGCTGGACTCTTTCAAAAAGTAACGAATGAACGAGCTCATTGGAATGAAGAGATGAGACAAGAAGCGATATCCCAGGAAAGGCATCGATTGGCGAGGGAGCTGCATGATTCTGTAAGTCAGCAGCTTTTTGCAATGTCGATGATGATGTCGGCTATTAATGAGCAAGTAGCTGAAATTCCAGAAACGACGAAAAAGCAGTTACATCTCGTTGAAAATATGGTTGTAAATGCACAGTCAGAAATGAGAGCATTGCTTCTTCATTTACGCCCAGTGCAGTTAGAAGGTAAGAAACTAACTGAGGGTATAGAAGAATTATTAACAGAACTGTCTAGAAAGCAACATATGAAAATTGAATGGTTAATTGAGCCAATAGAATTGAAAAAAGGTGTAGAAGATCATTTATTCCGTATTGTACAAGAGGCGCTGTCTAATACTTTACGACATGCGAAGGCAAAGAAAACGGAAGTACGTCTACGCAAAATTGAGCAATATGCAATATTGAAAATTATTGATGATGGTGTTGGTTTTAAAGTAGGGGTTAATAAGGCTGGTTCGTATGGTTTAAGATCAATGCAAGAGCGAGTTCATGAAATTGGTGGTACATTAAAAGTGCTTAGTTTTCCAAATAAAGGTACACAAATAGAAGTGAAAGTACCGATTATGATTGAGAGAGGGGGAGAGTTATGATAAAGGTATTACTAGTGGATGATCATGAAATGGTTCGAATGGGTGTATCAGCATATTTATCAACGCAACCAGATATTGAAGTAGTTGGAGAAGCTGAAAATGGAAGAAAAGGTTCAGAGTTAGCACTGCAATTAAGACCAGATATTATTTTGATGGACCTTGTCATGGATGAGATGGATGGGGTTGAAGCAACACGTGCTATTATTCAGGAATGGCCAGAAGCGAAAATTGTAGTTGTAACGAGCTTTTTAGATGATGAGAAATTGTACCCTGTTATTGAGGCTGGGGCGACCAGTTATTTATTAAAAACATCAAGAGCGAGTGATATAGCAGACGCTGTAAGAGCTACTTATGATGGAGAAACGGTATTAGAGCCAAAAGTTACTGGTAAAATGATGTCTCGTATGCGTCAGAAGAAAGAACAACCTTTGCATGAGGAGTTAACAGAAAGAGAGTCTGAAATTTTGTTATTAATTGCAGAGGGGAAAAGTAATCAAGAGATTGCAGATGAATTGTTTATTGCCCTCAAAACAGTAAAGACACATGTGAGTAATATATTAAATAAGCTAAATGTCAGTGACCGGACACAGGCGGTTATTTATGCATTTAGACATCAATTGACGAAATAAGAAGGAGGCTTTGACTATATATGGTCAAAGCTTTTTGTTGACGGTTAACTTTGTAAGCGTTATCATTATAGTGTTAACAGTACATACAAAGGGGAGAGAGTGTATGTTAGTTCAAACAATATTTGGAATGGATGAAACGAAAAAATTAGGTAACTATGTGAATGCGTTACAAGCACTTTGTGAACAATATGATATTGAAACAGATCGTATCGCAATTATTGAGGCAACAGAAGAATATTATTTATTTCTAGTAAAGCAAGAAGATTGCTATGATGTTGTAAAAGTAGAAACGGTGGATACGAATATTGATTACTATACGAAAGCTTATAAAGTAAGTAGCTTTAATCATACTTCTTATCAAATGTAAAAAACTCCCGAAATGGGAGTTTTTTTATGATGCTTTCGATTCAGGTGAATGCTCCGTTAATGGTACTGTTTTTGCACCACTTAATTTTGCGATAGCAAAACCGATAATAGCCCCAACTAACGCTGGTACTAACCAGCCGATTCCTTCATTATATAATGGAATAAACTCAAAATAAGATGTGATAAATGAAACAGGAATATTCCCTTGTTTTAATCCGTCAAAAACGCTAACAACTGCTGTTCCGATTAAAGCACATACATAAACAGATCGATAGCCACCGAAATATTTATGAAGTAATGATAATAATACGAGTACAATTGCAACTGGATATACAACAAGTAAAATAGGAACAGAGATGGCGATGATTTTTGTTAAACCTAAGTTGGCAACTAATAATCCTAACAAGCAAATGACACTTGCTAACGTTTTGTATGAAAATTTTGTCAATAATGTTGAGAAATATTGACTGCACGCAGATACAAGTCCAACGCATGTTGTTAAGCAAGCAAGTGTAACGATAAGAGATAAAAGAATTAGACCATATGGACCGAATAATTGTTGTACGATAACGGTAAGTAGCTGTCCTCCATTTTTTGCGTATCCAAGAGAGACACTGGTTGTACCGAGCCAGCCAAGTGCACCATATACAAGTACGAGACCAGTAGCGGCAATAAGTCCTGCTTTCGCTGTAGCGATGGCAATTGCTTTACGATCACTCACACCTTTAGAACGAATGGCATTTACAACGATAATTCCAAATGCAAGCGCAGAAATGGTATCCATCGTTAAGTATCCTTCCATAAAGCCTTTGAAGATTGGAGAAGTTTGATACTCTTGCATTGCTGGTCCAGATTGTCCGAGGGGTGTAAATACACTTTTAACGAATAATAAAAAAATAGAGAGTAATAAAATAGGTGTTAATACACTTCCGATACGATCGACGAGCTTAGAAGGGTTTAAACTAAGCCAAAATACGATAGAAAAGAAGATGACTGTGTATAAAAATAGCACTAGGTTGCTAGAGCGAATAGTTTCTGGTAAGAAAGAACTAACCCCCATTTCATAAGCGACATTAGCAACACGTGGAATGCCCATAGATGGACCAATTGCAATGTATACAACTACCGTAAAGAAAATTCCGAATAATGGGTGAACATGACTTGCAAGTTGCTGCATTCCATTTCCTGATAAAGAAATAGCGATAACAGTAAGTAACGGTAAACCAACTCCTGTTAGTAAAAAGCCGATCATCGCTGGCCAAAAGTTTTCACCAGCATTTTGTCCAAGCATTGGAGGGAAAATTAAATTTCCTGCCCCAAAAAATAAAGAAAATAGCATAAGTCCTGTGAAAAAAACATGTTTTTTTGATACAGTGTTCATTGTTTTTCCTCCTTTTTTTGTAAATTCATTGTAACAACACAAAAAACTCGTCCCTAAAGAAAGGGACGAGTTATATTTACCCGCGATACCACCCTAATTTATACATGTAGAAATAAATCTATATGTATACGGCTTTGCAACGTACAACATGATACGTGTTCCTTGTAACGGGGGACATCCGGTAAGAACTTACTTCAGCATTCGGTTCTACTTCTCGGAGATGATTTTCGGTTAAGCACTGAACGTTGGCTTTCAGCAAATCGCCAACTCTCTGGGGAACAGTCCTATAACGTACTCGTTCTCGTCAATGAATTTTAATTCAAGTATTCTGACAGTATTTTCACACGTTTTTTTTAGAAAGTCAACATATTTTTGAGAAATATATTTACCTCTAGAAATATAGCTGAGAATATAAGGTTGAATACTGTTTGTAAAAATGCTGTAAAACATTATAGGGGATTGTAAAGTTTATGGAGAAAATCGATATTTATAGGAGTAAAGAAGGGATTGTTTGAATTTACAGAGAATAATACAACAATCCACTTGCTGGAAAGAACAAACCAAAAGAGGTGACTGAAATGCTTGCGATGGGAGTATTATTTGGCATTATTGCTATAATTGGTTTTATGTGGTTATATTATTCGCGTTCGTTTAAACAAGCAGAAGTTTTACTCTTTCAAAAAGGTAGTTTGTTGACAAATCAGTCTAGATATTTAGTATGTCCGAAGTGTGGAAGTGCACAGGCCAGAAGTGGAGGATATCAAGAGTGTTGCAAAATTAGATTATGAAAGAAGGAAGCCTCACATTATTTTGTGAGGCTTCCTTCCTTACAATTTCATGGCACTCCAAATTGTCCACCGATCTCTTTCGATAATAGGAGAGGTGTTTTGTAAGGCGGTCTGGACCTGGTGTAGAAGTTGAGAAAGTTCATGATCTGTTAATTCGTATAGAATGGATCGACCTGTTCGAGGTGATAAATCTTGTAACAATGCTTCTACAGAATCATGTATTTTTCGTACTTCCCATTGTGTTTGAGTGGGGAACAGGTGAAGAAAATATTTTTGTAATTCTTGTTGTATTGTGGTAGTTTTTGGACGTCTTTTTGATTCAATTTCAATGAGCTTTGGAAAGATAGAGAAAAAATATCCACGAATGTGTTCGGGGCTTCCAGGAATTGTACAATCTTCAATGGTTCGGTCTTGTACAATGAGTACACCGTTTTTCTTTAATATACGAGAAGCTTCACGTAGAAATGTTGGAATGTCTTGTAAATGATGAATCACTGCGCGCGAAATAACAATGTCGAATGTATCATTAGGATAGGGAATGCTATGTGCATCACCGTGAATGAATGAAATGTTTGGGAAGCCGTTACAATTTTCTTTTGCAGTTTGTAATATTTCTTTTGAAAAATCAAGCCCGACAACACTTTTTGCTCCCATAAGAGCAAGTTCTTTCGTATAAATTCCGCCACCACAGCCGATATCAATTATTTGCTTGTTTTGTATATTTGTAATACTTTTGATCATTTCTCCCCAAGAAATATGGGCGTTTCGCTGTGCGTATGTGTATTTATTATTTGCATCGTGAAAATTAATGGACATGAAAAAGACCTCCTTTCAATACTTAGTATAGCGTATTTTATAGTGTGTCACGTTTTTGTTTTTTATATGAAGATTATAAGGATTTCTTATTGTAAAGGGAGGATTAAGTTGAAAAGGAAATATGTATTATTGTTGTTGTTTGCTATGTTACTAGCATCTTGTGGTCAAGTTGAGCAAAAAAAAGAAACAAAAAAAGTAGAAGAGACGGTGAATGAAGTGAAAGAAACAATAGGGGTAACCGTTATACAAAAAAAAGGTAAAGAGAAAAAGTTACAGGAATCAGAAGCTAAGTTAGTAATAGACATTTTGGATAAAGCTGAGAAACAAGAAATAACAGGTAGCTTCGGTGAGCCGGAATATGAACTACAAATTAGTAGAGATGGAAAAAAAGAAACCTATTATGCATGGCTAAGAGGAGAAGATAGACGAGGATGGCTACAATATAAGAACGCTATGTACATGCTAAATAAAAAAGATACGGAAAAGCTGTTAGCTATATTTCCAAATGTTTCAGAACAAAAAGAAGATGAGATGCAGGCAGGTCCTTTAACGGAAGTAACAAAAAAAGATTTGCAGATTACCGCGTTTCATATTAAAGCAGGTGATCAAAAAGTGAATTATACGGTACAGTATACGATTTCACAATCACTATACAACAAGTTAGAGAAGGAACAAGAATATTATTTGCAAGTCATTTTCCCAGAAAAAGTTCAAAAATTAATTGGAGCAAAAGAGAGTGAAAAAGTTTTAGGAGAAAAGGTAAAGGAAGGGTATAAACAGTATGAATTGCATGCTACTGTGCAGGTAAAAGATGCTTCAGAATCACAATTAAAGGCATTAGAAACATATTATGAAAATTATGATTTAAAAATATTAAATAGTAAAAAAGAGAAAATAGGTGTTTTTCAAAATATCATTCAAATTGTTAAAGAGTATGGTGAAAAAATGAATTTACAAAGATAAAGTGAAACTTTAATCAGCCCTGACGGATTGGGATGAATGTAATTTGTAAAGTTTATATGGCCTTTCCTAGGAAATGATAATAGAGAGGGGGAAAATCCCCCTCTCTATTACTTTGCTTTTGCAGATGGCTCATTCATTGATTTTCGTGT
>DWRB01000035.1:0-50931 GCA_018250355.1 Bolla brennus | reverse complement strand
TCAAAAACGTAAGCTTTCACAGAAAGAAATTTTACGTGAGCAACACATTCAAACTATTATGGACGAAGTGAAAGAGCACCAAGCTTCTTATTACAGCCGTCTTTTCTAAATAACTTTTAAAGGAGCAATACCTTCATGAAATTCAAAGCATTCTTTTTAACAATCACCATTCAAAAACGTAAGCTTTCACAGAAAGAAATTTTACGTGAGCAACACATTCAAACTATTATGGACGAAGTGAAAGAGCGTCAAGCTTCTTATTACAGCCGTCTTTTCTAAATAACTTTTAAAGGGGCAATATGTAATGAAATTTAAAGTATTCTTTTTAACGATCACCATTCAAAAAACTAAGTTCTCAGACAGTGAGATATTGCATGACCATCAAATTAATAAAGCTATGGAGGATGTAAAAGAACGTCAAAGTCACTACTGTAGCCATCTATAATTTCTTTCGAAAGGAGGAATGTATCATGAAGTTTCACCTTTTCTTTTTAACAATTACAATTCAGAAAAAAAACTATTCTGATGCGGAATTAAAACAAGAACAACAATATAAACAGGTTATAGACGAAATTCGAGATCGTAGAAGCAAGTACTACTCTCATCTATAATCTTTTAAAAATATAAAATTTGAAAGGGGTCGATTATGATGTTGCTAGCACGCTGTAAGGATATGATTTGGATAGTTCAGAGGGATTCCACATAGTTTTATTGAGGCTATATCATACAAGTTTATCGTTATATTTGATATGTAATAAATATATAATAAAAGTTTATGCATAAACTTTTTATATTGATTAACAAACAAAAGATACACCACTTAAAAAGCGGTGTATCTTTCTCAACTTATACTATTTTCGATTACTTCGTTTCGTCTTAAACAATCTCACTAAGTTCGATACAACTGTTTTTGTTACTGCATAAACTGGTACTGCCAAAATCATTCCGATAATTCCCGCAAAGTTACCTACCCCTAAAATTAAAATAATAATTGTTAAAGGATGGATATTTAATTTTGAACTCATAATACGTGGTGAAATGATGTTACTTTCAAACTGTTGTACAATTGTTACGATAATAATTACGTACAACGCTTGCATCGGAGATACGAACAGACCTACAATAACAGCTGGTGCTGCACCGATAAATGGACCTAAGTTAGGAATGATATTTGTAAATGCTGCTATAATTCCTAAAACGAAAGCGTACGGTAAATCGATAATTAAATAACCGATAAAAGTAAACGCACCTACAAATATACAAACGAGCGCTTGCCCTTGAATATATGCAGATAATGTTTCGTTCGTTTCTTTAATGATACGAAGTCCTTCTTCACGGTAAGACTCAGGTAATAGACTAACTGCTTTCCCTGGAAACGCATGTCCATCTTTAAACATATAAAATAAAATAAACGGTACTGTGAAGATAACTAATGCAACGTTTGTGATAATACCAAATAAAGCCGTTGCACTCGACGTAATCGTGTTTGGTATATCCTTTAAGTATTCAATCGCATTTTTCTCAATTGTTTCAATGGAAACGTAGTTTTGTGTAGATAACCATTCAAATAATCTGTGATGGGATAAATCTTGTATGTATAGTTTTCCCTCTTTAATATAACCGGGCATATTTTTTACTAAATCCATTAACTGTTGTGAGATCGTTGGAACAACTACCCCAACTCCAACTGCAGTTAATGTTATAATAAAAAGATATAACAGTAAAATCGCTAAATTTCTAGGTACTTTTTTATTCTCCAAAAAGACTAACAATGGGTTAAATATGAAGTATAAAAATAACGCGATTAAGATTGGGAAAAACAACGTTGATATGAAGATACCAATCGGTTGAAATAGAAACGATATTTTTGTGCAAATAAATATAATCACTACAACCATTAGCACTTCTAATGTCCAAAAGTGCACTTTCGATTTCAAAAAACGTCCTCCTTTAAACTAGCACTTCTCTCCATTGTACCAAAATAAGCAAGAATTTCACATAATATTTTCCTTTACAATATTCCAAAATACCAATAAATACACTACAATGAGATTACATACAAATTTGCAGGTAAAGGTGATAAAAATGACACAATGCATCATATGCAGAAAAGATACGAAAGAACTTAGTGAACAATATGTCATCCCCGAAATATTATGTGGATATTATTTCACAAACTCAATTTGTGATACTTGCCATGAACAAATGACAACAAATATTGATCGTCCCTTAATTCGGCATAAATTAAGTCAATTTAAGATTGAGCAAATGAAAAAACAAATTGATTCCCCGCTCTATACGAATGAACATGGTGAGGAACTTGCGGCTGCTGAGACAGATGTTGTTGAAGTAAGTGATGAAATACTTTATTCCAATGCATTAATTATGAAACTATGTAAAAAGCACGATATTTCACTACATAATGAAATTTGGAAAGAAGAACGTGTAACGAAAGTAGCTAGCTCTATTCAACGTGAATTACTTTTAGATAACCGTAAATACAAAATGAGTGTATTAAAAATGGCTTATACTTTCGCTGTACAAGCAGTTGATGGCTATTTTGAAGATCCAGATGCGATTGATATTTCTAACATTCTATCAAATGCCGATTTTGTGGAATTAAAAGAAAAAAGTATAGTTCGCGATTTAAGTAAAAGTTCTTTATGGAATACATTAAATACAAATAGCGAGAACCATTACTTTATTTTATTAAGTGATAAAGATGGCCTGTTCTGTTTCATTCGTCTACTTGATATATTTGACGTTGTCGTTCATTTATCAGAAAAGAGATATGAACTTTCATCTCCAATTGTCGGCGTAAATGATGTAAATAGGCAGGAATTTTATGTCCAAACTTTAAAACAGTATATGGATGGGCTATTTAAAGAAAAAAAACCTTCTATTTAACCGAAATCAGAACATACGGTCTCCTTTCTTGATGAAAAGACACTGTGTTATAATAAGTATGAAAAGAACAATACAATCACATACACCAATTATTAATTGTAAATAAATAAAAAAGACCAGTGTGCGGCTACACACTAGTCCACGTAACTTAGCAGATTGGATTGTTCATTTATCCTATTTGTTTCTTACAAACAAAACAACCCACATTCTATTGGCATAGGTGGGTTGTTATTTTTTGAGCTTGTCTATTAAAACGACGACGAACGTTAACAATGCAACGAGAAACAGTCCACCCTGCAGTAGCAACGCTATTTCACTCACGTATTATCACCCCCCTCCTATTCGGAGAAGTGATAATTGAACAACCAACCGTACCTTAAGTTACTATTTAATTTTACCATATTTTCTAATAGTTTACGATGAAAACCCGCAAGTGAAATACTTGCGAGTTTATTATCCCGTATTAACAGGCAGTAAACAAAATGAAGCAAAACTTAGGTGAAACTTTAATCCTTTGGGACAATCCCCTCAAAGGATTAAAGTTTCATTTTATTTCTCACTATTTTTTTAATGCATATGCATCAGCTATCATTTCACCAACAATTTTATTTTCTTGTTTCTTCTCGTCTTTCAATAAAGGAAATAACAGTTCTGCCACTTCATATGCCTCTTCTAAATGGGGGTATCCTGATAATACAAACGTATCAATTCCTAACGCTTCATATTCTTTTATTCTTTCTGCTACTGTATGCGGATCTCCAACAAGCGCAGTGCCAGCACCACCTCTTACAAGCCCAATTCCAGCCCATAAGTTAGGACTTATCTCTAACGACTCTCTCGTTCCTTTATTTAAATGTGTCATTCGTTTTTGTCCAACTGAATCATATCTTGCAAATGTTTTTTGAGCGAGCTCAATTGTTTCATTATCTACATATTGAATTAACCTTTCAGCCTCTTCCCATGCTTCTTCTTCTGTCTCTCTTACAATTACGTGTAGTCTAATACCAAATCGTACGTTACGCCCCTTCTCTTCCGCAAGTTTTTTTACTTCATCTATTTTCTCTTTCACTTGCTCTGGTGGCTCTCCCCAAGTTAAATATACATCACTATGTTCAGCCGCAACTTCTTTACCTGCAGCGGACGATCCGCCAAAATAAATTGGTGGATACGGTGTTTGAACCGGAGGAAATACAACTTTACTCTCCGTAACTTTAATATGTTTTCCTTCTAAAGAGATTGTTTCACCTTGTAATACTGACTTCCAAACCTTTAAAAATTCATCTGCAACTTCATATCTTTCATCATGTTCAAGATACAATCCATCACCTTGCAATTCAACAGGATCTCCTCCAGCAACTACATTAATAAGTAATCTCCCATCTGAAATTCTATCAAATGTAGATGCCATCCTCGCTGCAACTGTCGGTGACATTAACCCTGGTCTAACTGCTACTAAAAATTTTAATTTCTCTGTCTCAGCCGCAAGAGCTGATGCTAACACCCATGGATCTTCACAACCTTGACCAGTTGGAAGTAATACACCAGTATATCCTAAATAATCAGCTGCCTGTGCAACTTGCTTATAATAACCATATTCAGCTGCTCTTCCTCTTTTTTTCGTTCCTAAATATCGACCATCTCCATAAGCCGGAATAAACCATAATAATTCCATATCTTTACACACCCCTTATTTATTTTGAAACGTATACTAACATACTCTATATAAATTACCCCTAATAATTTACTCTGCTATTTGCGGGCAGTAAGATCCCGATTGGTGAGGGCTGATAATCAGTGGGGGATGTCCCCTACTGATTAAAGTTTCACTTTATATGTTAATTCCCTGTCTCTCCTTTAAAATTATCTCGCCATCTTAAAAACTTCACTTCTAGTAAACGTACGAGTGAATCAGAAAACTTTCCAACGAATGCAAAAATAATAATGCCGACAAATACGATATCTGTATTTGAAAATTGCCTTGCATCCATAATCATATAGCCGATACCTTCTGTAGACCCCATAAGTTCTGCTACTACTAAACTCACCCATGCAACTCCTAATGATAATCTTGCTCCGAGTAATAGGTTCGGCAATGCTGCTGGTAAAATTAATTTTGTAATTAATTTTCTTTTACTAAACTCTAACACTCTGGCAACATCGAATAACTTTGTATCTACACCTCGTATCCCTAAAAACGCGTTTACGTATAAAGGAAAAAATGCACCGTCCGCAATTAATAATACTTTCGATGTTTCTCCAAAACCGAACCATAATACGAAAAGTGGCGCAACAGCTAAATGAGGTACAGTTCTTAACATTTGTACAGATGGATCTAAATATTGCTCACTTCTCGTTGAAAATCCAACAATCGTTCCTAAAATAATTCCTAAACTCCCGCCGATAAAGAAACCAGCCGCAGCCCTAAATACACTGATACTTAAATGACCGAATAACTCTCCTGTTTTAATAAGTTCTTGAAAAGCTAGTAATATATGTAATGGCGTTGGTAAAACTGTTTTAGAAACTAAATCGAATACGCCGGCTAACTGCCAAATAATTAATACGATAATCGGTATAGTAATCGCTCTTACTAGCACTTTTACATTCGTCTTTCGCACTTTCTTTACATTGTTTTTGCCAATCGTTATACTCGCCCTTTTCATAACAGCTTTCGTATTCTCCAATTTACAAAACCTCTTTTCATTTCGCCTTTAATGCTTTTTCTACGAAAGAATTATCTACAACTTTATCTGTTTTGATTTCTTTCTTTATAGAGCCAAGCTTATATTGAAAATCCGCTGTCTTTTGCTGTTCGGCTATTATTTCTTTCGTTACCGGAACTAAAATTGGTTTGTCGTGATCAAACACTTCTTTTACAATTTCTTCATCTATCTTCTTTGCAAAAGTATATATTTTTATCGCTTCATCTAAGTTTGACTCTTGCCATACACGTGCTTTTTCATAAACTTTAAGGAATTTCTCAACTAATTCTGGATGTTCCTTCGCAAATTTTGTTCTCGCAATTAAAAACTCTGGTGAAGAAACATTTAATCGTTCACCATCTGCAATAACCTTTGCCCCTTTATTTAACGTATGTAGTGAAATGAATGGATCCCAAATGGCCCATGCATCTACTGATCCGGATTCAAATGCCGGCTGCGCTTCATCTGGTTGCAGTTGAATGACATTTACATCTTTCGCATTTATACCTTCTTTTTCTAATGCTCGATATAATAAATTAAATGCGCTACTTCCTTTTGCTACTGCAATTTTTTTACCTTTTAAATCTTTTACACTCGTAATCTTGCTATCTTTTTGTACAAGAATCCCTGTTCCTTTTCTCGCATAACTTGTATTAGCAATTTCAGTAAATTCAATACCTGCAGCTTGCGCTGAAATAACTGGGGAGTTCCCCACTTCACCAAAATCCAACCGATTTGATGCGATTGCCTCAAAATAAGGAGGTCCGCTTTGAAACTCTGTCCATTTCACCTTAACTCCTTCTTTTTTTAACTCCTCTTCAAACCACCCTTTTTTCTGTGCCAGTAAGAGTGGGCTTAATCCTTGCTGTATACCAATTTGTATTGTTACCTCTTCTTTCTTACTACTTGCAGTGTTTTTTTCACATCCTAATAAAAATAAAGATATAACTAATGCAAAAGAAAGAACCTTACATTTTTTATACATATATAATCCACCCTTTTCCTATATACTTGTTTGAATCAGTCCCCCGTGTTCAAACTGATGTAGCACCTTCGTTCGAAGTTGTTGGAACGATTGAGAAGTTTTATTTCGCGGATAAGGCAAACTATTTTCAATAACTTTATGTATTTTCCCAGGCTTTGCACTCATGATGATAATTCGGTTTGAAAGATATATCGCCTCGTCTATATCATGAGTAACAAATATCATTGTCGTTTTCTTTTGTTCCCAAATGTTCAGCAGCACTTCTTGCAAATGACTTCGAGTAAAAGCATCCAGTGCCCCAAATGGTTCATCAAGTAATAATACATTCGGATCTCTTAATAAAGCCCTCGCAATCGCAACACGTTGTGACATTCCACCTGAAATTTCTTTCGGATATAATTTTTCAAAACCATCCAATCGAACGATTTCAACCCATTCTTTTACTTTATCTTTTACATACTTATCCTTTAACGACAAATCTGCAGCAATATTTTCTTCAACTGTTAACCACGGAAATAAACGATGTTCTTGAAAAATAAAACCTTGTTTTTTACTCGGTTTTACAATTTGCTCCCCATCGATGATAACTTCACCTTCAAATTCGTTATCTAACCCCGCAACAATTTTCAAAAGCGTACTTTTCCCACAACCACTCGGTCCGATTACAGTGACAAAATCACCTTTCTCTAATTGAAAATTAATATCTTCTAATACTTGAACCGTACCAGTTTGTTTCGAAAAATATTTTGATACCCCATCAATTGAAACAGTCACTTCTTCCCCTCCTTGAAATGATTCATTTAAATGAATAGATTCAGCATTTGTATAATAAAAAAACCAAAGGCATTTTATCAATAGATAAAATGCCTTTGGTTTCTCCAATCAGCAATACGTTATAGAATTAACTACATATTATACAAATATTTCCGATAAGTCAACTAGGTTTTAATGAACGATATTTATTTTTTTATAAAGAGTAGCAGTTTCTGAAATGATTTTTGGAAGTGACTCTTGAATTGTGTTTTTGACTGTATGAAGAGCCTTTTCTACATACCCGTCTTCAAATTGTTCTAACGACTCAGGTAATTCATCCGCATCCAATATAAAAAATTCTCCACTTGGAAGTATCATAATATCAAGGATTAAATCTTCAAAGGATACCACTTCATCCGTTATACATGTATTCTTTACAATATTAAAATACGAACCTAGATACCCCCCATCCTGATTTCTCCAAACGTATAAATTATATGGACGATTTCCCCAGTAATATGCAACTGTATAACTTCCTTTCGGGATTGTTAACTTCTTATCGTTTGCTGCCATTGTAAAAGAATACTGTACTTCATGATATAAAATAATTTTGTCCTGCTGCGCTTCTATTAGTAAACAAGCATGATCTATAGTTGTACCATCATATCGGATTTTTCTTTCAATAATTTCAATGTCTGACGTATGTAAGCAACTCATTTTTTATTTCCCCTTTTATTTTAGTTCTTTCATTATATCCCTTTATATTTCCATTAAGAAAGCGTTCAGTCAATTCATTCATTTTTTCAAGTTAATATTTATATAATCTCATTTTCTACTTCACAAAAAAGCCCCTTCTAAATTAGAAGGAACTCCAATTGTATTATTATTTTATAACCCATGATTTGTAAGCCTTTACTTCTAAACGAAACTTAGATTCTTTTAGCCACTCTACAGCATTACATACAAGAGGAGATGAATTATCTTCAGTAATACTTTCTATTGGAATCCATCTAGCTCCTGTTGAATCTTGACCTTCAAATTGTTCCGGTACTTTGAATTCACCTTCACACCTTTCAACAACGTAAAAAAACTGCGATATGATGAACATGTGTGTACTCCTTGAATTTTGATGGGAATTGAAAATCAACTGTACCTACTTGTTTTACTACCTTCACTTTCAACCCAGTCTCTTCTTTAATCTCTCTATGAAGTCCAGCTATTAATGATTCCCCATCTTCTAAATTACCACCAGGTAGATCATATCGATTTCTATATGGACCTTTAACTTTATCAATTACTAACAAGCTATTGTTTTCGATACAAATGCCATACACACCAAACGCACGATGAAAATTAGTAGCATTATTCATGTTTCAACTTCTCCGTAACCATATCATAAAATTTCCGTTCCTCATCAACATTTAAGTGAACGCGGCTAACTGTTTTAGAAAATCCATATAACAATTGCGCTTTTACAGGCTCTTTTAGTGTTATTTCAAATGTTGGAGGTTCCTTTATAAATTCCATCACAGTTGCGTCAAGGACCTCTTTCTCTTTCTTTAAAGATTCTCCTTTATAAAACGCAATTTTATCAATTCGTGTAAATGGTATAACAATTTTCTTTCCTAATCCGATTTGAATGATTATTTGTTCTTCTGTAATGATAATTGGATTTTTACGCATTGCTTGTATTTCAGCTAAAAAATAAAACATTGCATACACGTTTAAAATAAGTAAAATCCATGCTATTACTGGATTCCATTGATGAAGCAAATAATGAAAACCAATACTTTCTATTAAGGTCGCATGAATGATCATAATATATACGCCTATTGCACCAGTCTTTTTGTGATATGAGTATACAGATTCACCTTTTGGTACTGTTGCACGCCACGATAAAAATGCATAATAGATTAACTTACACTCTGTTACAATGATATCTACTAATTTATTTCTTTTCATAGTAGCATCAAACGCTGCATCAATTGCATAAGAAAATGAAGAATATTCTCTTCGATATTCTTTATATCTTTTGATTGTATTAGGAAGCACTTTAACGATTTTATAGAGCAGGAATAGTTCTAGACCTACAAAAGCAATTTCTCCCGCAACTATAATATAAGAAACGTTTGAAAAAGCTTGTAAATAGTCACTTGGAATAATAAATCTCGCAAATATATATCCAGCTATTACGACAGGAAATATATACGTTAGCGAGTATCTTTTTCGAATAATAAAGAAATATGTAATAACCGGAATTACAAACATACAATCTAACAAAGAACCAAGCACTACTTCTTTCGGAGCGGCTGGTACAATCGGAAGGGCATACAATAAATAGTTTGATAACAAGATGAAAGATACGAGTCCAATCCAAATACCTTTTCGCCTTCGCGATAGTGAGTCATTCATACTTTCACTCCTCTATTTAAAAACCTCGTTTAAATGATCTTTATAAAATGTAATGGCACGTTCAAATTCTTTAACTTCGTCTACTTTTATAACCGTTTCAAGTAATAATTTCATTGCGGATTCATGATCGTTAATGTTATATTTTGCTAATGACAAAAATACTTTCATCACGTCATTATCCGGAAACTGCTGCAAACCTGTTTCTAAAACAGTAATTGCTTTTTCATACTCACCTATACAACGATATGTACTGCCAAGACCGATATATGCACCGCAAAGTGACTCACCATCAAGGCCATTTGCAATTGCCTGTTCATAATACGGCAAAGCCTCCGTTTCAAGTCCCATTACATCATGTATCCAGGCGCATTGAAACAGCACTTCGGCATCCCGCGTAAAGTTTGTTAACCCTATAAGCATCTCTCTCGATTGTGCATATTTCTTTTCATTTCTTAGTTTTATAGCTTGCTTTAATAAATGTTCCATAGAATCCACTCCTCACCAATTATTCTATTTATCCATCTTGAATGGTTAACGTTTGTGTAAAAGTAAATTCCCATAAATTAAAGTTTCGCTTACCTATATATATTATGCGGATTCATTCTTATCCAAATACTTAAAATTATAAAACAGTAATGTGATTACATAGTACTTCTAACCTTTTGACAATTTCTTTCGCTGTTTCATCTTTCCCGTTACATAGCTTCCCTTTACCATCTTGTCCAATTACGTGGTGTATCGCTCCATGCGAATATAAAGAATGCGGTGAATTCGCAATCATTACACTTGCCTTCGCTTCTTCCATTCTTTTCTTCGCTCTTTCAAACAATTCTTCTTCATTTATATCGCTTTCAAGTTTAAAGCCAACGAGTACGGTTTCTGGATCCCACTCTTTTATTTCTTTTAATACTTTTGGAGCCTTTTGAAAATGAATAATTGGCGCTATATCACTTGAAATTTTTCCATTCATATCAAGAACATTACCATCTTGATCACAAATTTTGTCTACAACCCAATCAGATCCAGCCGCTGCCATAATGACCGCATCGACCTTTTCATGCGTAATTATACTTTTCATTTTATCTTGCAAATCAACAATTCCTTCAAACGGGTGTAATTCTAATTGATTGTTTATATCGTTTGGTTTTTCAGCGAAATAACCGTGTAAATATATAACGTGTGCCCCTTTATCTATAAGCTCTTCGGCAATTATTCTTCCAATCGTACCTTTTGCCATATTCGTATGTCCGCGTACTTGGTCCCATTTCTCTAGACAACCACCACTCGTAATTAATACCTTTTTCCCCTTCATTGTAACCATCCCCTACTGATTTTTCTTACGAAACCATTCTGTTCCAAAGTCAACGATATCTCGTTGCTTCATAAGACGGCACGTTGCATTTCCTATTTTTCCATTTGTTACAGTTCCTTTTCGTTCAAACTCTATACCGATTTCTACAAACTTATCAGAATCGTAATCCATATCAACAAACTCTTTCCATACTCTTTCACCATTCTCTATAATTGGTGCCCCTACTTTTATTAACTCACATGCACCAGTACGTACTTCAGATAAATGTACAGACGTATTGGAATCATATCCAACACCAATTAATAATATGTATCCGTCTAAATCGTATATTTTTCTTAATGGAGATTCCTCTCCTAAACTCATTGATAACGACTGATTCATCGTTATTTCTGCTGCATGTTTTCCCCATGCAGCAAAACTTCCTAATGGATGATTGCTACGTACTACATTCGGATATGTACGAAAACATTCAACTACTTTTCCCATTGCTCTTGTTGGTGTAATATGTGGCTCAAATGCCGGGACGTTCTCTCGAATAATTTGCCACCATTTTTCAGGTACAGGTGGTCTTGACCAATGTTTCGGATCAGATAAATCCGAAGATTGTGTCGGCATAATAATTGTTCCCTCTTCCGTAATAACTTTCATTAACGCCTCTACTACCGCAACTGCTCCCCCAGAAACCCATCCAATAGAACTGAGCGAAGAATGCACAATAACCGTCATTCCTTTTTCTAATCCTAATTCTCTTAAATCATTTGTAATTGTTTTGATTGTATTTGGCAATTGTGTACTTGCCACTATGTCATTCATTTTCACGATTGTTCCCCCATTTTTTTAAAACTAATACATACATATATTATCATATTTTTCTTAATTTTTAACTTAATCATTTTTCATACTTATAAAATAGCGAACTATAAAAACAAATTGATTTTTAATATATATAGCAAGGGCGTTTAAAATCTCTTAAATACATGTAGTTTTTATCAATTAACAAAAATATTTTTTAAATCAATTACAAATATAACACTAAAAAAAGAATCACATATTATGTTAGTGATTCTTTTTCTATAAGAGAACGATGCCCCATTTCAACAAAAAATGGCATATTTAATTTTAAAATGTGTTTCTTATAAATATTTTTCAATTTATGTATTTAAATCTCGAACTTCAGGAACATCGGAAGTTATTCTTGGCCTTGTAGTTGATCCACTATAGTTTTTGCCTGTGTATCAAGTCTCTGAGCCGCTTCACCAATACCATTGAATTCATGAACTGCTTGTTCTATACATGAATAACTTTCAGTAACTTTCTTTTCTGATTGAAGGGTCCCTGCACTAATCTTTTGTACCTGTTTGGTGATATTCTCTACATTATAGTGTACATCTTTCGTTACGGTTTTAACTTTATTTGCTAAATTACGAACTTCATTTGCAACAACATTAAAACCACTACCATAGGTACCTGCATGGGCGGCCTGAATTCCAGCATTTAAGGCCAATAAATTAGTTTGTGTGGCAATTTCATTAATCGTTTTCACCATGTCGCGTATCATATTAGTTTGTACGTTAAGTTCTTGTAATAACTTCATATTGTCATTAGTTTGTTCGACTATTTGTTTAATAGCCGCGGAAACCATATGACTACGCTTAATCCCTTCTTGCGCACGTTCCTTTAGATTTTCCGCCATCTCTTGCAATTCAAGTGTTACCTTAGCCGTCCCATTCTCACGCGCAGTAATATCTGTAGCGACTTTAATAACCGCTTGAATTTTTCCATTCTTATCTACAACAGGGGTATATGTCGCTTCTAGCCATATAATTTTCCCTTGTTTAGTAATTCTCTGTATTTTCCTTTGAAATGAGACTCCATTCCGAAAATTTCTCCAAAAGATATCATATTCTGGACTTTGAGCAAACTGTGAAGTACAAAACTGACGATGATGACTGTTTAATAGTTCATCCACTTCATAGCCCATTGCATATGCAAAATTATGATTTGCCCATATTACTTTTCCATAGGGATCAAACTCAATCATAGCTAGCGAACGTTCTAATGCAGCAAGTACCTCCCCTTGATTTAATACTTGTGTACTAAGTGAAGTAGTTTTTAAAATATAATCACTCTTCATATGCTTTTCCCCATTTCAAAAAAATTAAATATCATAGCATCTCGCATTAAATATACCACCATCGAATTATACTAATATTTATATAATTTGTCCCACTTTAATTAATATATATTAACGATCTTTAATAATATTTTTTTCAAAATAAAAAGAGCACTTTTAATTTCAAAGTGCTCTACAATTAATGCTTTTTTTCATATATTTCTTACCCTTCAATTGTAACACCTGTAAACATCGATAAGTTTCCCGTAATTTTCTCACCTACACGTAAAAATAACCCTGCGGCTCTCCCGCTAATACAGTGTGAACCAATTAATAGTTTACCAGTATATGGACCATCCCATGTGTCAATTGTATAGTCAGGCATTTCTATGTATTGCTGATATATTTTTCGTTGTTCAAAATAATACTCCGTTTTATCTTCAGCTAATAGTTCATCATTTTCATATATAGATACCCCTCCACCTTCACGGCCATATAAAGGTTTAGAAACATATGATGCATTTCTTTCTATAAACGGTTTATTTGTAAAATATGTTGGTAAGAAGTAGTTCTGAATGATTTCTCGCTCTTCTTTCTCAAAGAAAACTCCCTCTTCGAACAGTTGCCAAATTAATGCGAGTACACTTTTATTTTGCATAAGAAAAGCAGCAGGTGGATTAATAATTCTCACTCTTCCTTGCGCTATATGATTTAAAAGCTGAAGTCCAATTCTTTTCCCATTTTTATCGGTATCTGAAACTAAATATTCAATTGGATATAGTCTATATAAATAATGGATACGTTCACCATTTGGCGTATATATACCATCATCTGCAACGACGATATCTTGTATACCTATATAATCCGTTGATTGATCTAAGCAATAGTTTCTTAAAAATTGAACTGTTTGATGATCTTCATCATGCCAATCATAACTAGTAAAATATATCGTCTCTTTAGGACTTATATTATAGTCATGTTTAATTTGTTCCCACGCCTGTACAATATGCTCTTCTATATGATTCGGATGGTTCACATCGTGATAACGGCACAACACTTCATTCGCGACAGACGGCTCTAAATAACCTGTTGGTGTGTCACAATTTACTTCTATTAACTTTATATTTTCACCATTTAAGATAAAGTCAAACCTTGTAAAATATGAAAACAAACCAATATGTTTCATTCTCGCAATTTCCCACGTTTCAGCTGGAAATCCTAGTTTTTGAAAATCTTCTGTCGTATTGACAATATATTGATACGTTCTATATAACACGTACATAACTTCCTCTGTCGCTTTTGAAATAGCAGTATAAGTTTTTACTGGCATACGATACATACCTGTTGTCATATATTGATTCCATTCTTCATTTTCTAATAGACTCGGCCACGTAAAACCATCCCGACCAGCCTCTTCCGCAAGTGAAAACCATACTTTCATATACTCTTTCTGCTCTTGTTCTGTATACATGATCCTATTATCCTTTCGTGTTATGATCCGGCTGGCGCTTTTGCGTTTCCAATTCCACTTGAACCAGAATTCACTTTCGGCGTTTGAGTAGTAGATGATTTCGGCGTATTTGTATCTGGCGTCACTTTATTTGATGTACTCGGCTGTTGTTTGTTTAAATCTACTTTATTGGAAGAATTATTGTTGTTACTGTTAGTTCCACCGTAGTATCCTCCACCACCGCTGCCACCAGTTCTACTTTGGTCTTTTTCACGATATGGAATAATATTATTTGCATACGGTTTCTTCATTACATTGGGTTTTGCTGTATAATTCACATTCGAAGTTCTGCTTGCTAATAAATATCCTGCTACGAATGGCAGTATCGGTAAATGTGAGTTTTCATTATACGATAAAAACGATGGATTAATTTCCTTGCATAATTCATCATTTTCTACATTTTCATTGGTAGGAGTTTTATCATCACAATGTAAAGCTTCTTGTTCATTGCCTTGCTTTGCACCATCTGTTTTAACAGCGGTACTTTCTTTCTGTACAGTTTCTTCTTCATAATCACCACACCCAGTTAATAAAAATGATGATACTCCTATTGAAGCAGCGACTTTTATAAATTTACTTTTATCCATTCTCATGTGTTATACACCTAATTTCTTTCATCTATATTTTTCCATATAACTTTATTATATAATGTATATGTTAATTTTTTCAAACTAAACCCTATATGCACATTTGCATATTTTACACTTTTTATTCCATGAATAAAAACAAACTATCATTAGATTATAATTTTATTTATAGTCTATAATAAATTGAAAGACGACCTAATACCCGGGTCGTCTTTCAATTGTTTTATTTTTATATATTAAACGTCTCAATAAAATCTCTAATGGTCCATTCAGATTGTTTTTCTCCATTAATGTAGCTAATATGACAGACAATATCCAAATACTTATAGCTATCAACGCAGCAAGAGCGTTACTTACATACCCACCTAAATCAAATGCTACAGGTGATAAAAGTATAACAAGCAGTGCCTCATTCAAAACAAAAAATGTTAATGAGCGCTTTCCTAGAGCAATTAATGAAAGGCTAAAGTACCCTAGATTTTTCAATCTACTCCCTATTATACCGAAACCCGTTGCATATGCTAACCCTCCAACGATTCCAGTTAAAATATGGATTCCATTTATCATTCCAGCTGTAAATACACTTGGATACCATATAGTCCCTATAAAAGATAGAGGCAAAGCACCTATTAAGGAAATTGCTAATCCTATAATTGTTATAAAATATAATTTTTTCAAATGTTGCTCTGGTTTTATTAATAACTGATATCTAGCAATCCACAAACCAAGAATTACCGAAGGAAGAATTGGGAACATAAAATGGATGAGAACAGGTATAACAGGAAAGAAAAGTAATCGTAACATTGTAGTACTTAGATACGTGTCTTTTGCTGAAACATCTGGTGAAAAACCGTAATCGCCTATTGCTTGCATATTAAATCCCCATATTATTGGAATGAAAATGGTATACAATATAGTGATAATCATAAATGTTCGAATTAATGTTTTCATTTTACACTTTAATAGTGGACTAACAAGAAGACCAGCTAAACCATACGCCATTAGAATATCTTGCCCTCCAATTAAGACCGCTAACACAATCCCAAACAGTATTAAATACCAAGAGCGTCTTCTTACTATTTTTACAGCATGATTTTCATTTTTCCCCTTTGATATTTGCCCTTCAAGTGCTAGAAACAAACCGTAGCCTAATAATACGGCAAACATTGCTCTTGCACGGTTATCAATTATGAATATACCAAAAAGGTTTACAATTTGATCAAAGAAACTACCGCTTTCCACCCTATGCATAATTCCAGGATCTGCAGCATACAAGTAAAGCGGTGCATGGGCAAGTGCGATTAATAGTAACATAGTACCCCTTGCTAAATCTAAAGAGACTGCACGCTTCTTCTCAATTGCTCCATTATTTATTGATTTACTCATATTTTACTTCCTTCCTTAGCACCAACTGACCTTTTTTACATTTTTGTCAAAAACTAATAACTAGTTGCTATTAAAATTAGAAAAAATAAAGTGAAACTTTAATCAGTGGAGTTTTTGTTCATCCACGCACTGATTATTATCCCCGTACCAATTGGCGTTTACTGGCTTCAGGGCTTCCACCTAGCTTCCTTACTCCAGCCGAATTTTGAGGTGGGAGTTTTACTGTCCACAAATAGCGGGATACATATAAAACGAACTATTTCTTCAACTCCTATTCCGGATATTATATTCTAAGATGATTTTAATATGTTTTATTTTTAAAATACAAATGAAATCTTTCAATCCCCGGATATCTTTCTCCTAAACTTTTAACCTGAAAACCAATTTTTTTATAAAATTCTACTGCCTCATTGTCTGTCTCTGCTTCTATATAAGTTAATTGAAGCATTTTTACTACTTCTTTTATCATTTGCAACGCAATTCCTTTATTACGATATTGTGGAGCGACTGCTATATGACATATTCTCGCTTTATTTGCTCCGATTATTTCAATACCTATACAAGCCTTTTCTTCATATCTGTACAAAGTCCCTTTACTACTTTCATAATATAAAACTGCTTTCTTTAAGCTAGTTTCACTTGGCCCGACTGCATACTGTAACACATTTAAAATTGGATTTTTCTCAATTTGTTCCACTCGTTGCAAATTCATTTCTACATCCCTTTCCATGAAAAAAGACTAGCTCTTTCTATAAAGAGCTAATCTCATTACGCCGTTATTTTTGCTTCTTTTTTCACAACGACCGCTACATAACTATGTAGTATCATTCCGACAATAACAAAACTCATTCCGATCCAAGATAAAGATGACGGAATTGGCGCAGATAGCAAGATGAGCTCTCCTACTAGCGCAAACAAAACTTCACCGGACTGTGTTGCTTCCACTGTTGCTAGTTTTTGTGGATCATCTTTTACAAGATCTGTCGCAAAGAAGAATAGTACTGTCGCGATTAAACCAGAACTAACTGCTACAATAAAACATTGGAAAACTTGACTACTTGACGGTAATCCGCCTGTTGATACTTCATAACCAGATAATAAAAACCAAAATGGTAAACTTGCTAATGTCATACCGAGAACTCGCTGGAATACATCTAATTCGCCTTTACAAACTTGCATCATTTTTCGATTTCCAAGAGGATACGCAAACGCTGCAATAAGTACAGGAACTACACATAAAACGGTTTCTCGAATTCCTAATGAAGAAGCATGTTCTACTTGCATGAGTACAACACCGCATAAAATAACCCCAGACATAACTAATTCCTTTATTGGAAGTTTTTTATGTAATGGATCTACTGCAAAAAATGGTGTTAACAAAATTCCTGCGACAATCGTAATTTGCCAAGTTGATGCAACAAGCCAACCAGGTCCAAAAGCTCCGGCAAAACTAAGTGGTGCATAGAAGAGACCAAATCCAACGATACTCCACACTAACCATTCTTTCGGATTATTTTTCATATATTGAAAGAGTTGCTTTAAGTTCCCTCTATACATGACAATAAGTAAAAGCATTGGAACCATAAAGTAGTACCGTAATGAAGCACTCCAAATCCAGCTTCCACCTTCTAAGTCCATCGCCCGGTTTAAAACAAAGGTAAAGGCAAAGAAAAATGATGCCAATATCCCTACTGCAATAGCTTTCATTATAAAACCCCTTGTTTAGTTTCTTCTTATACTATACAACAAATTAAATATAATTAAAATTCGAAATCTTTATCTCACATCTATTCTAGCTCTATATAGTTTTCTTAACTGACTAATATGAGCTTGATGGTACCGATTATGATCGGCTATATGCCATATTCCCCACCTTATAGTCGCAGTTTCTCCCTTCTCATAAAAAACTTCCCTTGTTAAATCATTTTCTGTTAGTTTCATACACTCCTCATAAAACATATGTTGCACCGCTTCATAATCTTGCATTAATTCTTGTAATTTATACTTTCTTAAACTAGGCAATCCTCCCATTTCATTCAACATTGGTCCATATTTATTTTCAAGTGTCGATGGAACTTCCTCTCCTTTTAAACGGTACACCCAGTGTAAATCGACTATTGCTAAATGCTGAAGTAGTTGCCCAATACTGTTTTCATTATTTTCTGACCTTTCGAAGTACAGTTCTTTCACATCAGTACCTTCTACTAACTTTTGCAATCGTTTAAATGTATCAGTAACCGTCGCATACAAAATTGCTACTTGCGGGTTCATATTTTTTTCTAAATGGAGATCTTTCATACTAAACTCCCCCCATTAAAAGAACAACACCATATGTTCATCATCACTATACACACCATTCATTTTTATAGCTCTCTTTTCGATCCCATATGTTTTAAAGCCCATTAATTCATACAATTTTTTTGCTGGTTCGTTTGTGGACACAACACCTAATGTTAATTGTTCCAAGTTCAGTTCTCTTGCTCTTTCAATTGCCTTACGTATTAACTCACGTGCAAAACCACTTCTCCGATTGCTTGCATCTACATACATCGCAACGATATGACCTTTATGTTTATACGCCTCTTTCTCTTCTGTTAGTAAAGTGACAACTCCAACTAATTGATGATCCTCATTAAAAGCACCAAATGTACAGCTAGTAGTAGCTGTTAAATTACTTTCCACTCGTTTAATAGGATTTTCCTGACGAATCGCCTCTTCATAAGTTGTTACAAATGCCTCTGGGTTTATTTGTAATGCTTGTAAACGTAAATCCCAATATTTTTTCGCATCTTCTTTCGTAAGTAATCGAATCATATTTCTCCAGCCCCTTTTAGTTAACATAATATTTTTATAAGCTACCATTTAAAGATTCGTATTCTTCTCTTAACATACTATAACGATAACGATGAATGAACTTCCCTTGACGTAATCGATCATTTCTCATTAATCCTTCACAAATAAAACCAGCCTTTTCATAACTCTTTCTAGCTTGAAAATTATCTTCATCTACACGTAGCCAAACTTTCTCTAATTCAAATTCAATGAATGCTAGATGTAACATACTATATAAACCTGCTAATCCATATCCTTTACCCCAATACTCTTTATCACCAATCGCGATTCCCAGTTCTGCATTTTTATTTGTTTTATCAAAGTTTTTAAGGTCTACCCATCCAATATGTATGCCGTTCTCTGTTACTATAGCTCTTTGTTCATAACCATTTTTTCGATTTATACATGCTTCAATCCACTTTTTCGTATCATCACGAGTGAACGGTGGATATTGATCTGGTACAACTAAATGATTTGTCACTTCTTTATCTAATGACCATTGATATCGCTCTTCTACATCATCTAGTGTCAGTTCTCTTAATTGAACGTATGGTACATTCATTGCGTTATCCCCTTTTTATTTTCCTATAGAAAACCCTTCAAACATTCTTCCTCCGTACTGTTCTAGCGTTTTTTCTACAAAAGTAATTAATTTTCTTTTCTCTCCCGTTGTATAAAAATGATCGAACGCCGCTACAAATTGGTCCGCATATTGTTCATCATATTTTCTAAGTACCCTTATAAACCATTTTGAATTTCCAAGCCATTTACCATTTACTCTTAATACATATTCATGTAATAAATCAGCTAATAAATTCGCAATAAACAATTCTTCTTCTCTTTTTGATGCACCAATAAAATCGTCCAAAGTATCCGTAATAAAATACCGTTTCTGCTTCATCATTTCTTCCGTCCATTTAGCTGGCCCTTTATTTAGTAAATCATTTGATTCACTTTTTAATTTCTCAACAATTTCATTTTCCCCCTTCAATACAATACCCTCTGAAACTAATTGTGGTAACGAAGGTCTCCCTCGGTCACAATCCATTTTAAAAAAGGTTTTACACGTTTCAAAATTATGTACAAAGACTTCAACAGGCCATCCATTACTATAGAAAGATTCTCTATAACAAGACGTTAAATTTTGATCAACTATAACAATGTCCAGATCAGATGTTTTTGTCGCTTCTCCTCGTACAACGCTTCCTCCCAGTAAAGCTACATCACAATTCGGAAATTGTGATGTAATTATGCTTTGTGCCGCTTCCATTGGTTTCATAACCGTTCCCCTTTTCTTATTTCACTTTCTTTTTTTCAGCTCTTTCTCTCGCTTTTTTTATATACGGTTCCGCATCTGGTGTTTTGCATGATGTTGCCCCGTGATCTACCTGTACTTTTCCAATTTCACGTGCAATTTCAATCGCTTTTCTCTCTAAGTCTTCATTACGAATTCCTATCGCGATTAATGCACTATTCATCGCTTCTTTTTTTCTATTTTTTTCATTATGTATGTTTGCTGTAATCTCTTCTAGATACGGTGTGAAGAATTCATCATGTAACGTTTTATTTTTAATCGCGATATTCGCTAATAATGACCAACCTGCTCTTCCGATCCATTCATCATCCGACTTTGTCCATTGTTCCATTCTTTCTATCGCGATTGGCGATGTACAAATAGCGGTCATCAAAACGTCCATTAAACAATAATAATCAACTTCTTGTACCCATTTGTTTAGCTGTTCTGTCGTAGCTTTCTTTGGATCTAAAATCATCGTCGCTAAAGTCATTGCATCCAAATTTTTTGTTTTCCATAACGAAATTGCTAAATCATGATCTTTTTTTATCTTCTTTTTTAACAATTTTAAATTGGCAAAACTAACTCCGAAGAGTGGCTCTTTCGCTCCATGGTTTTTATACGTTTTACGATTTTGTTCTGTTCCATATTCCTCTAGTTGCTGCATTACTTCTTCAAGTAACATATGTCCACCTCTTTATCTTTTATGTTGACCTCATATATGTATGTACGATATATTCTACATTACTTTTTGGTTTTCCTATATGTATTTTTTAAATACGATATGTGAAATTTTATAGTTGCTATACATAACTAAAAAAATCACGAAAAACCTGTACATTATACATATACAGGTTTTCATTTCATCAATTTCCCAAAGTGTAAGAAATAGAATTTGAAAGAATTTTTATTTGTTTGATTCTCTCTTTATTTTTTGTAAGCTCTTTACATCTGACCACTCTTCTATAGACCCTGCGTCCGGAAAAACTGTAACTACATTAAAATTCGCACCTTTTTCTTTTCCAATTTGTTTAGCAGCTAATAAATTCGCTGCCGCAGACGTTCCTATTTTCATACCAGTTTCATTATAAAAACGTGCCATTTCATACAAGGTTTCTTCATATGAATAAGTCCATTGTTTTTCTATCAAATTGTCTTCCTGTTCTATGAAATGTTGTTTCCTTCCTAAGCCAAACCCACCTGATCCAGCATATTTCTTTAAATCATTTGGTGGTTGTTCGGAACCATAAGGCAATTCAGCAGGCATTACTAAATGTAGCTCAACATTTTTTGTATAATTCTTTACTTCTTTATAGACTCCCATTAGAGTTCCACCAGTACCAGCAGATGCTACCCATGCGTGTATTGGTTTTCCATTCATTTGTGTAGTAATTTCTCTGCCTGTACCTTCTATATGACTTAATAGATTTGCGTTATTATAATGTTGGAATAAAAAGTATAACTCTGGTTTTTGTTTGCTAATCTCAATTGCCTTTTCAATTACTGCGTAGAAACCCAAACATTTATCAACTAAAATCACGTTAGCTCCATAACACTCAAGTTCATTTAGTAATGATTTACCAGTTCCAGAACTTAAAACTAACGTGCATTCAACCTCTAAACAATAACATATATAACCAATTGATCTCGCTAAGCTTCCACCACTATACTCTAAGATAGGTTGTTTTTTGTCCGCTTCTTGTAAATATTTATTAATCATTCCAAGTGCAGCTCTATCCTTAATCGATTCTGTAGGGTTGTGCCATTCACATTTAGCATAAATAGAAAAATCCTTCGTTTCTTCGCATTCTAATTTAATGAGAGGTGTGTTCCCGACATTTTTAGCAAACTCATTAAAATGCTTTAATGTCATACTTTTATTCCTCCTACATAAATCATATTTATTTTTAGCTAAAATACTTTTTACATTTTCATAACTCTCTTAGCTAAATCTTTTTATATAAAAATCCCTACAAATACTGTAGGGATTTATGACTAAATCATTTTGTTACACTACATTACATACGAAAAGAGCTTCTTTATTCAAATGCGTTCATAAGTACAATTCTCCAACCATCTGGATCCTCTATTGTGGTCCCTTTCTCTATCCAATACGGATTTTCTGGTTCTACCTCAAGATAACCCATATTACTTAATCGATTCACTATTGTTTCAATTTCATCTTTATTAGGCATATAAAAAACTAGTAAATTATCTTTTGTCGGTGCCGGACATGGACTTCCATTAACGTGCGTTGTAAACTCCAAATGATACTCGGCATCCGGTAATCCAAACATAACTCCATCATATCCTTCATGATTGTGAAATTCTCCTATACGCTTTAATCCTAACCCCGTCTCATAAAAACTTATAACTTCTTCAAATTTATCTGTTGGTCTTGCAATTCTAAATTGAACCCAATTCTTCATGCAAATCTCCTCCTTTTCATTTTCCAAAGCTTTATAGTAATCATTATAAGTTACATATATTTTCTTTCATATCCCTCATTAGTGTGAGAATTACCTAAGTTGAAAGACCTATTAGTTTATAAATAGTAGGACTTTAGTATTAAATTCATATAAAAGTAGTTATATAAATATTGAGATGAAATAAATAGTTCTTCCTTATATTTTATTACGTATGAAAAAGTTCTCCTTGCAGGGCCTTTATATACCGATCAGCAGATCTTTGTACAGCCCTATTCGCATCTTCCACCACACCATGAAATGCATTATATAGTCGACTAAATTGGATATTTTTCACTTTCTCTGCCATATCTCTAACTTTATTCGCTGGTAATGGGATGAGATTTGGATAACTATACATAAAACTTACCCATTTTTGATCGGAAACTACTTGTATAATATCACCTGATAACAAAATTCCTTTCCCTTCGTTACCTTCTTTCCAATGCATAACAGTCCCGCCCTTAAAATGGCCTCCTAAGCGATGCAATGTAAGTTCTTCCGATAATATCAAATGTTCCCCAGACCAAAATTTAATTTGTTTACTCGGGCGAACCACCCACTCTTTATCATCTTCATGAATATAGATAGGTACATTGAATATTTCCGCCCATTTTACTTGTGTAGAGTAATAATGTGGATGAGAAAGTGCTATTGCTTGAATACCACCTAAATCATATATACTCTGAATCGTCTTATCATCTAAATAACTAATGCAATCCCACATAACATTTAGAGTTTTACTTTGTATTAAAAATGCTGTTTGTCCAATTGCAAATTTAGGTTTTGTAGTTATGCTATACAAACCACTTTCTTCTTTTATTATTTCATTTTTGTATAAATTGCTATTTTGCATACTTTCTAACGTTGTCCATGACTGCCCAATTGGATTCACATATTGCCTTTCCTCATTACAAATTTTACAACGAGAAGGTGCTTCTTCATTTTCAGGATACTGTACTCCACATGTAGTGCAAATATAATTAACCATATTCCCACTCCCTTATTAAATTTAATTGTTTCTATGCTAATATTTTAATAGAAAACAAAAATATTCGAATCAATAATTGGAATGAAAATGAAGTGATACGAAAGTATGATTAGCCCCCTTTCATTTTGATATCGATTCCCCTAAAAACCACCTACATCATTATTAGAAGAAGCAAATTTGATTCTTGAAAATTTTCATAATAAACATTAAAATCACCCTGTTTTTTCAAGGCTGCAATCGATACAAAATCTTGCATATTTTTGAACAAACTTTTTTGCACTTGTAAAAAAGTTTTTTTGCAATTACCGCCCTATAATTGCTAATATAGTAGAGTAGAACTTTTATAGAGAGAAGGAAAATTATGCACAATGGAATTCGAATGACAACTTTAGTAAAAAGGGCTATGTTGATTTGCGCGGGGGTATTATTTACATACGAAGCAGCTTTAGGATCAGCACATACTGCCCTAGCAAGTACAGAGGATGAAGCAAAATCTGTTCAACTTGTAAGCGAAATTCAATCTTCTCTTGCACCGAAAGAAGCTCCCAAACAATATAACGGGCAAGTTAGAAAAGTCGCTTACTTAACATTTGATGATGGTCCTGGAAAATACACAGCTGAGCTTTTAGATATGTTAAAGAGAGAAAATGCAAAAGCAACATTTTTCCTAATTGGTTCAAACGTAAAAGCATTCCCTGATCTTGTAAAACGTGAAGATGCTGAAGGCCACTATGTTGGGATGCACAGTATGACTCATAACTACAAGAAACTTTACACAGAAGGTCATTACGTAGATGAAATGAAGGAAGACCAAGGCTTAATCGCTGGCGTTCTAGGTAAATCGCCAGTATTAACTCGTCCATCTTACGGCTCAATGCCAGGGTTAAATGAAGCTCTTCGTAACAAAGTTGTTGAAAACGGCTTAAAAGTTTGGGATTGGACAATTGATTCTTTAGACTGGACATATAACAAAATGCCTGTTGATGCTGCATCAGCTAAAATTGTGCAAAACGTTGTAAATGGAGCTAACAAGCCAACAGAAGTTATTTTAATGCACGATATTCATCCACAATCCGTTAAAGCAGTACCTGGAATTATAAAAGGACTGAAAGAAAAAGGATATGAATTAGAAGCCTATAGTGAGAATGAACACTTCCCATTAAACTTCTGGCATGATAATCGTATGTAATGAAAAAGACTTGATTTCCTCTAGTAGGTTATTGAGTCTTTTTTATCGTATTGGATATTACTTCTCGTATATTCAATTCAAATTCCTCCTTCCCTTTTATCAATAGAAATTAAGAATCACATTAATTTAACTTAAAAATATAGCATGTTATACTATAGGTTAAATAAGTAGGTGTCACATGATAGTATATACAGTTCAAACTGAAGCAGCATGGAAACGATTTAAAAAACTTGGTTATTTAGAAGGAAGTAAAGAAAACATCGATCCCAATTTTATATATTCATACGATTGGATGGTACGTTTAGCTAAAAAAAGATTACCCCACTACGAAGGTAACTATCCTATTTGGGTGTGGGAAGCAAATAATTTTCCAGATAGAAATGCTAAAGCCTGGGGTAGAGAAAATTCAAAAATGGTAATTTTAACACTTGATGTCCCGAACGAATGGATACTATGGAGTGATATTAGTTACTGGTGTTGTGCCATGACTGCTAGCTCTATGTATTATCATCAAACAAATAAACCAACATTAGAAAACTGGTTTACCTTTATGGATGAAGAGTACAGATTAATATTCGACTTCGACTATTTATTATCTCATCCTGATTGGTATAAAGGTATAGAGGCTTCATTAGAAAAACAAGGTGTTATCGGCAAAATCCCCCTTTCCTTCGTAAAAAAAGTAAGACGTTTTCGTGCTAAGGAAGATAAATCTATTAATGAAATCAGAAGTGATAACTGGGATAATAGAAAAGAAAACCGTATCAAAAAGATGAATCGAAAATTAAGAAAAAGAAACGAAAAGCAAAAAAGATTGCAAAAGCGACTTATACGAAATTAAAACATATATATCAAAATACAGTAAGAAATTATGGATTGAATATACAAATTCAATCCTATTTTTTATATTATCAACACTTTAGCACATATTACTCTTAAGGAGTGATGTGTATATGGATTTTCTTTCAGCCGAATATTTGTCTGCCTTACTTGCCATCATTGTAATTGATTTAGTGTTAGCCGGTGATAATGCCATTGTAATTGGATTAGCAGCAAGGCGATTACCGAAAGATCAACAAAAGAAAGTGATTATATGGGGAACTATCGGGGCAATCGCGATTAGAGCCCTCGCTACTTTAGTTGTCGTTTGGTTATTAAAAATACCCGGGTTACTTCTAATTGGTGGTGTACTTCTTATATGGATTGCTTACAAATTAATTGCTGAAGGCAAAGATCATGATATTAAGGCAGAAGAAGGATTTTGGTCCGCTATTAAAACCATTATTATAGCTGATGCATTAATGGGAATTGATAATGTTCTCGCTGTTGCAGGAGCTGCGCATGGTAATTTTTCTTTAGTAATCATTGGACTATTAGTATCTATTCCAGTAGTAGTATGGGGCAGTACATTAATTTTAAAATGGGTGGACCGGTTCCCTGTCATCATTACGATTGGAGCAGCTGTTTTAGCTTATACTGCCGCGAAAATGATTGTAGATGAGAAATGGTTCGCTGGATTTTTCGAAAGTAATCCTTTCATAAAATGGGCATTTATCATTATTACCATTGCCGGTGTAGTATTCTTTGGAAAGATGAAACAAAAAACGAAAGGTAATTCTATATAATGACAACGTTATATGTACAAACAAAAGCGCTACTCATATGAGTAGCGCTTTTTAATATTTATTTCGTTTCTCCGTCTTCAGTCGTCTTTACCTTCGTTTTATTTTTATCACGATGGTTATAGTTGTACTTCGAACGATCGACCGGTGTAAATCCTTCTGGTGTATAGAATCGTAATAAGTCACCGTTTACGACTTGGTCAGAGTATTTCAGTGATTTTTGAACCATTTGTTCATTTTGTTTTATTTCGTCTGTTAATTCTACAGATTCACCAGTAGCTGTATCATAGTATTTTCCATTCAGTGCAGTAACTGTTGGACTTACGAAGTTACCGTTACGGAATGGTACAACTTGTTTATGCTCTGGTGATAATAAATCAGATCCAAACTGGACATAATTTTTCGTATCTGTACCTAGTAAGTGTAATAGTGTCGGAAGAACATCAATTTCTCCGCCGTATTGATGTTGTATGCCGCCCTTCATACCTGGAACACGAATGATTAATGGTACACGTTGCAGTTGTGCATTTTCAAATGAGTTCATTTCTTTACCCATTATTTGAGACATCGCTGCGCCATGATTATCTGAAATACCGTAATGGTCACCGTACATAACGATAATTGAGTTATCGTATAAACCAGATTGTTTCAAGTAATCCAAGAATCCTTTTACAGACTCATCTAAATAACGTGCTGTTTGGAAATACGTATCTACTGAAGAGTCACCTGTTTTAGCTGGTTCAATCGTCGCTTCCTCTTTATCAATTGGATAAGGGAAATGGTTCGATAGCGTAATGAACTTTGTATAGAACGGTTGTTTCAATGTTTGTAATAATGGTATAGATTCGTTAAAGAACGGTTTATCTTTTAATCCATAGTTTACTACATCTTTTTCGTTCATATCGTAGTATGACGCATCAAAGAATTTATTAAAACCAAATGATTTATAAATATCGTCACGGTTCCAGAACGTTTTATAGTTACCGTGGAACACTGCTGATGTGTATCCTTGTTGACCTAAAATAGCTGGTGCTGATTGAAACGTATTATGAGCTTTATTTGTAAAAACAGATCCTTGTGGTAATCCAAACATTGAGTTTTCTAGCATAAACTCCGCATCAGATGTTTTACCTTGTCCTGTTTGATGGAAGAAGTTATCAAAGTATAACGTATTTGCATCTTTTGTAAATGAGTTTAAGAACGGTGTAACTTCTTGCCCATTTAATTTATAATCAATTAAAAAGTTTTGGAATGATTCTAAATGAATATAAATTACGTTCATTCCTTTTCCTTTACCAAAGTACTCAGGATTTGGACTTGCATATGTTGATGCAAGATAATTTCTAACCTCTGTCATATTATCTCCATCAGCTAACGCTCGTTCTGTTGATGCTTTCGCACTTTGAATGCCATCATAAATCGTATAGTTGTATGCCCCTAAATATTTCACAATATAATTACGGTCAAATGTTCTTGTTAATAATTCAGGACGATCAGATTCTGCAAGACCTAAGTTAATACTGAATAATAAAATACCTGCTACAAATACTAGTGATAATTTATGTTTCGCAACACGAATTGGTTTTGGACTTGCAAATTTTGTTGCGACTAAAGCAATTAAAATGATTGTATCTAAGAAATATAGTGGATCATAGACGTGTAGCAATGCAAAAATACTACCACCTAAATCTCCAAAGTTATTCGTTTGTGTTAATGTCGGGAACGTAATAAAGTCACTGAAAAAGCGATAATAAACTACGTTTGCGTATAACAGTATAGACATTAACAAATTAATAACAATTAACCAAATGTAAGCACGTTTCCCCTTTGCGAATAATGCGAGCCCTAAAAATAAAACTGCTGAGCTTAACGGGTTGAAAAACAGTAAAAACTTTTGGATTGTGTTGGATATCCCTAAATTAAATTCTGTCACATATGCTGCGTATGTTTTTAACCAGAATAAAATAATGGCAAACACGAAAAATCCAAAGTGATTGCTTAACACTCGTTTACTCTTTAATAGTAATTGTTTCATCTCTCCACCTCTTTTGATCATCCAAGGCTTATTTTTTATAAGTCTGTCTCTATTCAATTTTTTATCTTCAAATAGATTTTGTTTGTTTAACTAAATGAAGAATATTAGTAATTATAATTTGAAGCTAGTATTTATTCAACTATTTCTTTCTAGACATTTTGACCTTGGTTTCTATTTAATAAAATAAATTTGTAACATTTTCTGTTTTCTCCCAAGTCTCATCCACTAATTATGACTCCACATACTATAAACCTTTATTCACTGCTTCGCAAATAAATATGTCTCCAGTTCTGGAACATTAATGTAATATAATGAAATTCACAATAGATATCATTTGTTTTTTTCGGTGTATATTAAATCTCTTAATGTATTTCAAGTTTATTCATACTCCAGCCATTCCTCTATATGTAACTTCAAAATGTCTTTCCTTCTCTAAAGTTATTTTTGAATAATTATTCATAATTCATAAAATCAAAGTTTATAAAAAAACCTCGCTCTCATAAAGAGAGCGAGGTTTTTCATCATTTATTATTGACCTTTGTACATTGCTTCTACTTGTTTTTGAAGTTCTTCATTTTCTAAGAACTCATCGTAAGTAGCCTCTTTATCGATTACACCGTTTGGCGTTACTTCGATAATGCGGTTTGCAATTGTTTGTACGAACTGATGGTCATGAGATGTGAATAACATTGTACCTTTAAATGCGATTAAACCGTTGTTTAATGCAGTGATAGACTCAAGGTCTAAGTGGTTCGTTGGATCGTCAAGTGTGATTACGTTCGCACCACTTAACATCATTTTAGATAGCATACAACGAACTTTTTCGCCTCCAGATAATACAGAAACGTTCTTCTTAACTTCTTCACCTGAGAATAACATACGGCCTAAGAAACCACGTAAGAAGCTTTCCGACTCATCTTGTGGAGAGAATTGGCGTAACCAATCAACTAAGTTGGAGTCACTGTTCTCAAAGTATTTAGAGTTATCTCTTGGGAAGTAAGATTGAGATGTTGTAACGCCCCATTTGAATGAACCGCTATCTGGCTCCATTTCACCCATAAGGATTTTAAATAATGTTGTCATCGCAATATCGTTACGACCGATAAATGCAACTTTATCACCTTTATTTAAAGTGAAGTACACATTATCTAACACTTTTTCACCATCAATTGTTTTAGAAAGACCTTCAACAGTTAATAAGTCATTTCCTATTTCACGCTCAGGTGTAAAGCCAACAAATGGGTAACGACGTGATGATGGTCTAATATCATCTAATGTAATTTTATCTAATAATTTTTTACGAGAAGTTGCTTGTTTCGCTTTAGATGCGTTTGAGCTAAAGCGTGCAATGAAGTTTTGTAACTCTTTTACTTTCTCTTCTTTTTTCTTATTAGCATCTTGTGTTAATTTTAAAGCTAATTGGCTTGACTCATACCAGAAGTCATAGTTACCAACATAAAGTTGAATTTTACCGAAATCAAGATCAGCCATGTGCGTACAAACTTTATTTAAGAAGTGACGGTCATGGGATACAACGATTACTGTATTTTCAAAGTTCATTAAGAAGTTTTCTAACCATTGAATCGCTTTTAAGTCCAAGTGGTTGGTAGGCTCATCTAGTAATAGAATGTCAGGTTTACCGAATAATGCTTGAGCAAGTAATACTTTTACTTTCTCTGCCCCAGTTAATTCTGACAATTTCTTATCATGAACATCTTCACCAATACCTAAACCTTTAAGAAGGATTGCAGCTTCTGATTCTGCTTCCCAACCGTTAAGCTCAGCGAACTCACCTTCAAGTTCAGCAGCACGCATACCATCTTCATCACTAAAGTCTTCTTTCATGTAAATGGCATTTTTCTCTTGCATTACTTTATAAAGTTGCGTGTGACCCATAATTACTGTTTCTAATACTGGGAACTCTTCATATTCAAAGTGATTCTGTTTTAATACTGCTAGACGCTCACCTGGCGTAATATGTATATCACCTGTTGACTGTTCAATTTCTCCAGATAAAATCTTTAGAAATGTTGATTTACCAGCACCGTTCGCTCCGATTAAACCGTAGCAGTTACCTGGCGTGAATTTTATGTTAACATCTTCAAATAATTTGCGATCCGCGAAACGCAAACTAACGTTACTTACTGTAATCATTTGTGTCCTCCTACTAATACCGCTTATTTCAGCGTTTTCTCACCGATTGTCTTAAAAAATCGCATATTACGACTCAATTATTGTAGACTATAGCTATTATATAGTAGAAGATGGATGAATAGCAACGGTTGATTGCTATTCATCCATCTTCTACCTTGAATAAAAAGAAAGAAGCCCTAAAAAAAGTTAAAAAATATTACGATGAATTAGGAAATTCTACTCCTATGTTATTCTCTCATACACACGCAAAAGGCAATTTTCTTTTACAAATGAATGGCGATATGAAAGATGAAGAATTCGCAAAATATAAAGACGGGATGGACAAGTTTATTAAATAAGAAAAATCCCCTTTTAAAAGGGGATTATTTTATTTTCTTTTACTTAATTTCTTCGTATAATGCTTCATTTTACTCGTTAACCCTATTAATGCAGGTAACAATATTGGCATCACAATGATAGCTAATAATAACAGTGCAACACCAACAACGGATGCTACTTGTATAAGTGTCAATACACCTGAAGGGATTAATGCAGCAAATGTACCACCCAAAATAAGTGCCGCTGATAATACGACTCCTCCTATGTGACGAGATGCATTTACAATTTTCGTTGCTGGGTCCCCTTCTAGCTCATTGTATCGCATCATTACAAAAATGCTATAATCCACACCTAAAGCGACAATCATAATAAAACTAAAGAATGGTACATTCCAGCTTAATAACTCTACATTTAGTAAGTGTGCACTAATTTGTTCACTTATGCCAAGTGATGCAAAATAAGCTAATATTAAAGATCCAATAATGAAGATTGTATTTAAAAATGACCGTGTAATAACAAGTAATACAATCGCAATTCCAATTAACATAATCGTAGCTGTACGTAAGAAGTCTTGACCTGTTACTTCTTTTAAATCAACGTTTCGAGCTGTTGTGCCACCGATTGCTTTTTTCGTCGATTTTAATTCTGTACCATTTAACGTACCGTCTATCGTTTTATTAATTTCTTCAATGATTGGCATCGCTTCTTTTGAATACGGATTTACGTCTAAAATGATTGTCATTTTAGCAGTCTTTCTATCATGTGACATGTACGTATTCAATGCTTTTTGGAAATCTTCTCCCTCTAAAATTTCTTTTGGAATATAAAATTTCGCAGAGTTTTTTGATTCATTTAGTTCTCCTAAATACTTCTGAGCATCTCCTAGACCGTTACTTACCTTTTCAAGCCCCTCTGTACTTTTAGATAATCCTGATTGTAATTGCCCCATCTGTTCTTGCAAGTCTCTCAGCCCGGTTAATAGCTGACCTTGCCCATTATTTATTTTTATTAATCCGGTTTGTAACTCAGATGACTTGTTCGCAATTTGTTTTGATCCTGAAGCACCTTCATTTAATCCATTTTTAAGATCGGCTGCTCCTTTTTCTAACTTAGTAACTCCATCGCTCATTTCTTTTAAGCCGTTATCCACTTTCGATAACGATTGATTCGCTTCTTTAAATGAACCCATCGCCGCTTTATGTTGCGTTGCTAATTTATTCAATTCATTTGAAAGCCCACCTAATTGCTTTTGTGCCTCTTTAGCAATTCCTATCGTTTGCAGTATGTTCGGATCATTTGCTAATTCTGGTTTCGTTTGAATGAAATTGGTCATTAACATTTCAATTTGTTCATAACCTTTTTTCGCTGCATCAATTGCTTGAGAAATACTTCCAAAATATTGATCGTAAGAACTTAAACCTTTTTCTAACTGCGAATAACCAGTATGAAGTTGTGACGTTGCATTAGATAGAACATTTATATTTTCATTTACTGAAGTTAATCCACTCTCAATTTGCTGCGCACCTTGTGCTCCATCATTTATGCCATTTGAAAGTTGATGTAAAGCTGTTCCTAATGCTGAAACACCATTTTTCGCTTCCGTTGTTCCATCAATTAATTTTTGAACGTTTGCAAGACTATTTGAGTCTTTACTACCCATTTTATCTTTCGTAGTAGTTAATCCATCATTAATTTCCTTTATACCACCATTGGCATCTCCTAAACCTGTATTTAGTTCTCCCGCTTGTTTATTTATATATAGTTCTTTTATCCTTTCACCAGTTGGACGTGTCGGTGAATATACTTCTGAAACACCTTTCACTTTTAAAATCTTATCAGTTAGTTCATCTAAAGTTTGAAGCGAACTCGACTCGTCTAACTTGTTATCCGATTGAATGACTAACGTACTTGGTGAAGAAAAACCTGGTGGAAAATGCTCTTCTATTACGTTAATCCCCATTTTCGACTCATATTTATTATCTACTTCAAATAAATCGTTGTAATTTAGTGTGTTAGAGTATTTCATTACGAAAGGAATCGATATCACAAATACGATGATTAAAGCTGCGAATGGTCTTACTACTGAGTTTTTCGCAAGAAATCCCCATAAACGACTATCCTCATGACCTTTAAATGTTTTAACTGGATAAAACATTCCTTTTCCTAAAAGCACCATAAAGAATGGATTTAACGTAGTTAATACGAGTAATAATACTGCAACACCAATCGCTACGGCTGAAGTAGATTGATATAATTTGAAACTTGCTAAAGCAAGAGATGCAAAACCAATTAGTACTGCTATCCCGCTATATAAAACGGTTTTCCCTGCTGATTTGAAAGTTTCTTTCGTAGCCAAAAATGCATTTTCTTGTTTACTTAATTCTTCTTTAAATCTTGTATATAATAAAATGTTATAATCTGTTCCAACCCCAAACAGGACAACAACTACAAACACTTGTGTAAAGTTAGAAAACGGAAAATTAAATTGATCTACTAAATGAGCAATAATCCCCATTGAAACTAAATATGATACACCCACTGTAAGAAGAGATACAATTGGAACAATTGGTGAACGAAATACAATGATTAATACAACTAGAATGAAAATGATAGAAATAACTTCTGTCTTTTTCACTCCCTCTTGAGAGGAAGTAAGAAAATCACCCGCTATTAAATCACTTCCTGTTAAGTACGTTTTAACCCCCTTCGTTTGCACTTTTTTATGAAGTCCATTCGAAACTTTTGATATTTCACCATTTTTTTTATCTACAGAGATTTGCGTTAAAATGGTCGTATTGTCTTTAGATATCAACTGTTTTTCCAAATCTTTATTATCTAAGTGTGAAACAACTTCCTTAATACCTAATTGCTCTTTTTCATTTTGTAAAGCATGGATTGTTTTTACGATCTCCTCTTTTTGATCAGTTGTTAAAGCTGTTTTACTTCCACTATTAAAAACAGCTATAATTTCATACTTTTCAGTCCCGTCTTTATCCATCTCTTTTATCATTTTGTCAGCAATACTACTTTGCTCTGTATTTGGAATCGTAATGTGCCCTTTTTCTTTCACTAATTTATCCATATTAGGCATCGTTACGATCATTGCAATAGTAATAACTATCCATAATAGAAAAGATAAACTTCTCCAATTTTTCAGCTTACCCATTTTAATCATCTCCCGTTTTAAAAATACTTTTTCGGAATGAACGTTCATTCCTATCGTTCTATTACATTATTTTGTAAAATCTATTAAACTACCTTTTCCGGAATGAATGTTCATTCTCATAATTACACAACTATCCTCTTCTACTCTCATTTTTCAAATCTATTCAGGAATGAATATTCATTCCTATACTTATAAGCTATAGAATCAAATGATTCTAATAGCGTTCCAAGAACTTTCTTCCAATTCTTTTACTAATTCTTTTGAGTATTCTAATTGCCCTGTTGCAATTACCTTCGTTAGTTTTTCTAGCGGTTGATATACAATAATAATTAAAGCAACTGGAGGCAATGGACGAAGAAAACCTTTTGCGATTCCATCTTCAATAATATTCATAAAGAAGCCTATAAAATCGTCAAATATTTTCTTACTCTGTTCGTCAAGAAAATAACTATCGCAGTGAGAATTTGTAAACAAAAAAGCGTCCACATTGTTTCTCGCAAATTCAAATAAACGGTTGTACGTATGACTAAACTGTTCACGAATATTTGCTTCAACAGGAAAATCCGTTTTTATCACTTCAGAAAGCTCTAACATACTTTTTGAAAATAATGAGTTAACAAGCGCCTCTTTATTTTCAAAGTAGCGATAAATAGTACCCGCACCGACCTTTGCTTTTTCAGCGATCATTGGAATTGTCGTACCATCGTAACCACGCTCTGCGAAAAGTTGCATCGCAGCATCAAAAATATCCTCTTGTTTGTTTTTAGCCATTTTTTCCACCTCTATTTTCAGGAATGAAAATTCATTCCGTTTTTAATTATAAATTACATGGATTAAAAGTCAAGTGTGTGACCAGTATTGTTGCGTTTTTTTATCCCTTGTTTATGAATGAGATTATATCAGCGATTTCCGAGATATATCGACTTACCGACAAAAACTGACAATATAAGAGAAAACCGTCCCAAAATTTTGTTTGGGACAGTCCAATTTCCTATTTATAACTTAAAAGAAATCATAAATAAATGCTTCACGCATCGGTACTACATTCTCAAATGTTCGTATCTCCTCTTCACTTCCACTAATTAATTCTAGCTCATTTAGTTCTAACGGACGCTTGTAGCCAAACATTATTGTAGATAGTGCGTTTATATCCAGCTTAATTCCTCTGTCTTTTGTTTCTTCCTTTATAATTGTTATTTCATGATTTGCAAGCCTCACTGTAACGTTATTCCACGGTGCAAATGAATCTGTAATATGTAAAATTACTTCTTGCTGTGCATTGTTCCAGTTCAACTCATATTGTTTTAAGAACTGCTCCACATCTACAATTCTGCCCATAAAATATGGTTTTATTTCTGCCTTCACTCGCGGCTCTTGCAGTGTATATAATAACGGTTCGTTTTCAATTACTGTCATTTCAAGTTCTTTAATCATAGAATCATGCTGACAAATAAAGTTCCACAGACCATTTCGTGCTTCATTATGCAGCGAAACAAATTCTTCTACTGTCATTTTGTAGTTTTCTATTTTATATAGCATGTAGCCAGTTGCCTTTTTATTTTCATCGTAATAAATCGCTAATGTTAAATCATCATAAACAGCTTGTAACCACCATTTTTCATTGCGAACTAGCATACCAGAAAAACGTTCTGCAAATGTTTCATAAATCTTCTCGACTTCTTCTGGATGATTTTCTTTATTGAAACGTTTCACAGTACCATTTACTTGTTTTTTCATAACTAAATCACTCTTTGTCATATGACATACAAGGAGGTTCGCACAAAGTTCCCAGCCGTATTTACGGTAAAATGAAACAGCAAATGGATGTAGCATCGATACTGTATATCCGTCATTTTTCATCGTTTGAAGTGAGTGTTGAAGCAATTCTTTTACATATCCACTTCTTCTATACTCAGGATACGTCGCTACCCCTGCAACGCCACCCATTTTAAATTTTTCTTTACCTATGTATATATGAAACGGAATAAGGTGCAGTTTTGCTGCTACATCTTCACCTTCCATAATACCGTATATTTCATGACTTTCTTTCATCTTTGTAAGTTGTTGCTGCAATCGTTCCTCATCAACTTTATATTGAAAAGCGTATTCCGATAAGCGTAATGCTGCTCTATATCTATCTTCTTTTAATCGTATAACGTTCATATATTTCTCCTCCATTCCTTGTTTGAATTGTACCATAATTCTCAATATTCCAGTGCGGCGAATGAAATTATATGAACTTAACGACACGAATCCAATATAAAAAGCAGATACATCCCGTATCTGCTTTTTATTACTTTATTTTGCTAACTTTTGAAGTTCTTCGAAGAATGTAGGATATGATACGCCTACTGCTTCTGCGTCTTCAATTGTTGTTTTTCCTTCTGCTAGACAGCCGGCAATTGCAAGCATCATTCCGATGCGGTGATCACCGTAACTATTTACTGTATTGCCTTTTAGTGCTGATTTTCCGTAAATAATCATGCCGTCATCAGTTGCTTCTATGCGAGCTCCTAGTTTCGTTAACTCCGCAACGACTGTATCGATACGGTTCGTTTCTTTTACTTTTAATTCGTGCGCATCTTTAATTACTGTAATTCCTTCTGCTTGCGTTGCCGCTAAAGCGATAACAGGAATTTCATCGATTAATCTTGGGATAATATCTCCGCCAATTTCAATTCCTTTTAATGAAGATGTTTCGATCGTAATGTTTGCTGCTGGTTCTGATGATCCTTCGTTAATTGGCTCTACAGTGAACATAGCACCCATTTTCTTTAAAACATCAATAATACCTGTACGAGTTGGGTTCATCCCTACATTTTGTAATACTAGTTTACTATTTGGAATGATTGCGCCTGCTACTAAGAAAAATGCTGCTGATGATACGTCACCTGGCACTTGAACGTCTGTTGCTGTTAACTTTTGCCCACCTGCAAGTTTCACTGTTTTTCCTTCGCGAGTTACTTTAACTCCAAATGCTTCAAGCATTCTTTCTGTATGATCGCGTGAAATATGTGGTTCTGTAACAGCTGTTACACCTTCTGCTCGAAGTCCTGCAAGTAAAATAGCTGACTTTACTTGCGCACTTGCTACAGGTGAAGTGTATTCAATTGCTTTTAAATCTCCACCACGTATTGTTAACGGTGTAAACGTCCCTTCTTCGCGGCCATCAATGTTTGCACCCATTTGTTTTAATGGATTTGTAACACGTTTCATCGGTCTTTTCGCGATAGATGCATCACCTTGTACGCAAGAGAAAAATGGTGTATTTGCCAAAATTCCTGACATTAAACGTATTGTTGTACCAGAATTACCAACATCTAATACAGCTTTCGGTTCTTGTAAGCCTTCTAATCCTTTACCAACTACAGTGACTTCATCACCGTTTTGCACGATTTCTACTCCCATTTCTTTAAAGCAAGAAATTGTACTTAAACAGTCTGCACCAGGCAAGAAACCTTTAATCGTTGTTTTTCCTTCTGCAATCGCGCCGAACATGACAGCGCGGTGTGAAATGGATTTATCTCCTGGAATTGTAATAATACCATTTAATCCGTTATTAACAGGTTCTATTGTTCTTTCCTTCATGTTTTCACCTTCTCATTTAAATTGTTTCATAAGTTTGGTATTTTTCTTCTCCAAGCGCTAGCTTTGCTTTCATACGATCTTCTTCTCTTTGGAAGCTAATACGCAATACCCCAAGCAACCCTTCACGCGCTTCTAATATTTGCAAGTTCGTAATACTAATTTCTTCGCGTGCCAAAATACTCGTAATATGAGCCAATGCCCCTACTTTATCTAAAACATCGACGTATAAGTCGTGATAGGCAGGAATTGCCCCTCTCTTTCGTACTGGTAAAGAGTCACGGTATTCTTTCGCGTCTGCAAAATAGGTTTGAATCTCGCCTGCATCTCCAGTAGAAACTGTATCATATAAATCTTCCATTTCAGAGATCCACTCTTTTAATAATACCATTAAATGCTCGCGATTTTGCTTAACAATATCACTCCACATTTTTGGGCTACTAGATGCGATACGTGTAATGTCTTTAAACCCTCCCGCAGCTAGTTGATGAATGAGCGGATTATCTCCTGCATGTTTCTCTACTTGCTTTACTAATCCAGCTGCGATAAGATGCGGAAAATGACTAACGATCCCTGTTACATAATCATGTTCCTCTGTATTTAGAACGAGAAAATGAGATCCTGTTCCTTGTAACCAACGCTTTAGTTCTTCCACATGTTCATTTGGCACATGATTCATCGGCGTTAAAATATAAAATGCATTTTCAAATAAATGTGCTTTTGCACTTTCAACTCCCGTTTTATGAGAACCTGCCATCGGATGTCCACCAATGAAAGAAACTTCCTTTGAAAATAAAGCTTCCGCTTCATTCATGATCGTCCCTTTTGTACTACCAACATCTGTTACAATAACATCTTCCCGTAAATGAAATGACGCTAATTTGTGTAATAACTTCTTCGTTTCTTCAACTGGAGAAGCAAACACAATTAAATGTGCCTCTTCACATGCATGCTGTAAATCTACTGCTACTTCATCTACTACGTGTAATTCTTTTGCACGCTCTACTTGTTCTTGAAATATATCATAACCTGTTATCGTTACATCGTGCTCTTTCTTAATTGCTAATGCGAGAGAGCCTCCTATTAAACCTGTTCCAATTAATACTACCTTTTTACGCATTTGCCTCATCTCGAGACTTTCTTTTTTTATTTTCAAAGTGTTGTTTTAACACTGAAATCACTCCTTCATTTTGCTCCCTTGTTCCGACTGTAATACGGACACCATTCGGGAACGGACGTATAATAAACCCTGCGTGTGCACAAGCTTCATAAATCTCTCCAGCATTCTCAACTGGCAAGAAGATGAAATTGGTTTGCGATGGATAAAACGGAATTTCATTTTCCTTACAAAAGCTCTCGTATTGTTGTAATCCCTCTGTATTCACACGAACTATTTCTTCAATAAACTCATTATCACCAAAAGCGATCGTCGCTGCTTTTTGCGCTAATGAAGATACGTTAAATGGCAAACGTACGACATTTAATTTCTCGATTAACTCTTCTTGTCCAATCGCATATCCAACGCGGAAAGAAGCTAATCCGTACGCTTTAGAAAATGTTCTAAGTACAAGAATATTTTTATGTTTTTCTAAAAGCGGTAATGTCTCCGGGAAATCTTTTGCTGTTACGTATTCATAGTACGCTTCATCAATGACAATTAACGTATTTTCACTAATACCTTCAATAAATTGAGTCAAATTTCGATCATTCACATATGTGCCTGTCGGGTTGTTCGGATTACAAATCCATACGATTTTCGTATTATTATTTATTGCTGACGAAATTTCGTCTAAATCGTATACACCGTTATTTAAAGGGATTTCTTTCACTTCACAACCTTCAATAATTGCATGATGACGGTACTGCGGGAATGTTGCACCAGCCGTTACGATGTTATCTCCTGCTTTAAGTACTGCACGGCTTATTATTTGAATGACTTCGTCTAAACCACTACCGCAAAGTATTTGTTCCATTTGGACATGTAACTTATCTGCAATTGTTTGACGGAGCGTTGTAGCACCTCCGTCAGGATATAAAGCATGTTCCAACCACGATTTTTGCAACTCATCTAAAACACGTGGTGAGCAGCCGAATGGATTTTCATTTGATGCTAATTTCACAAATGAATGATCTCCGTACACTTCTTTCATTTGTTCAGGTGATTTACCTGGTTTATATGGTTGTAATGATGATAGTTGATCTTTTACTTGCATGTTAAAACCACCTTTTTATTAAAATTCTTTTGCGTATTTATTATGTTGCGTAATGTTTTGCTGAATTAAATCCATACGATCTTTTCCGAATTGTTCGACTAGTGCATGTGCAAGTTCCCATGCTATAACAGATTCAGCTACTACACCTGCTGCTGGTACTGCACAACTATCAGATCTTTCAATACTCGCTTGGAATGCTTCTTTCGTATCAATGTCAACACTTGCTAACGGTTTATATAATGTAGGTATTGGCTTCATAACACCTCTTATGACAATTGGCATTCCTGTTGTCATACCGCCTTCTAAACCGCCGGCATTATTCGTTTTTCTCGTGTATCCATTTTCTTCATCCCATAATATTTCATCGTGCACTTTACTTCCTGGCTGTCTTGCTGCTTCAAAACCAACGCCAATTTCAGCACCTTTAAATGCATTAATACTCATAATTGCACCAGCAAGTTTTGCATCTAATTTACGATCGTAATGAACGTAACTACCAACGCCAATTGGCATACCTTCTGCAATGACTTCAACAATACCGCCGATTGAATCCCCACTACTTTTAGCGTTATCTATCGCATCCATCATCTCTTGTTCTACTTCTTTATCTAAACATCGAACTGGTGAATTTTCAGTAATCGTTTGAATTTCTTCTATTGGTAAGTTTGAAATTCGTTTCGCTTGTACCCCACCAATTTCAAGAACATGCCCTGCAATTTCTACGCCTAATTCTTTCAAAATTTGTTTCGCAACTGCACCAGCAGCTACACGAACTGTCGTTTCTCTTGCAGATGAGCGCTCTAGTACGTTTCTTATATCACGATGTCCATATTTAATTGCGCCGTTTAAATCCGCATGTCCTGGACGTGGTTTTGTAATTGTACGTTTCATATCTTTACTTTCTTTTTCCGAAATTGGCTCTGCACCCATTACTTTCGTCCAATGTTTGAAATCATCATTTTTAACGATTAACGTTATTGGTGAGCCAAGTGTCATCCCATGACGAACACCACTTACAATTTCAACTGTATCAGTTTCTATTTGCATGCGTCTTCCGCGTCCGTGCCCTTTTTGTCTTCTTAATAATTCTTTATTAATATGTTCCGCTATTAATGTTAAACCTGCTGGTACACCTTCTAAAATAACTGTTAACTGCGGTCCATGTGATTCTCCAGCTGTAATGTATCTCATTTCTCTTGCCCCTTTACTATTTTTTTGTACAAAAAAGTCCCTACTGAGCGCTCAGTAGGGACGATGTTTATCGCGGTACCACCCTAGTTGTAGACAACTATCGTCTACCTCTCTTCTTCTGTAACGATCGTTTGACCGTCTTTCCCTCCAAAAGTTGGCGGAAAAGATGCTCCAAGGCTGTAATTCATGCTTATCTTTGTACTGATTCACACCGACCATCAGCTCTCTTTAACAGTGAGATAAGCACTACTGTTTCCTCTTCAGCGCATATATGATATGGAATTAAGATAATTTATTTTTGAAACCTTTTAACTCATCCATGAATCTATGGAATTCTGGAATATCCATTTGTTGTGCAGAATCTGATAATGCAACCGCTGGGTCTGGGTGTACTTCAGCCATTACCGCATCTGCGCCAATTGCAAGTGCTGCTTTCGCTGTTGGTAATAATAAGTCTCTACGTCCAGTTGAATGCGTTACGTCAACGATTACTGGTAAATGTGTTTCTTTCTTTAAAATCGGTACTGCTGAAATATCTAATGTGTTACGTGTTGCTCTTTCGTATGTGCGGATACCACGCTCACATAGAATAATTTGGTCGTTACCTTGTGCAATGATGTATTCAGCTGCGTTAATGAACTCATCAATTGTTGCTGCTAATCCACGTTTTAATAATACTGGCTTGTTAACTTTACCTACAGCTCGTAATAAATCGAAGTTTTGCATGTTACGTGCACCAACTTGAATTACATCAACGTAGTCTAATGCCATTTCAACATCGTTCGGATTTAAAATTTCACTAATGATCGCTAAGTCGAACTCATCTGCTACTTGGCGTAAAATTTGTAATCCTTCTACTCCTAAACCTTGGAAATCGTATGGAGATGTTCTCGGTTTGAAAGCACCACCGCGCATTAATTTTAGACCTTGGTCTTTCATCGCTTGCCCTACTTGGCGAACTTGCTCTAAACTTTCTACCGCACAAGGTCCCATGATGAACGTTTGTGTTCCGTTTCCAATCAATTCACCTTTTACATTAACGATTGTATTTTCTTGTTTCTTTTTACGTGATACTAGTAATGCTTTACGGTTATCATCTTCTTGTAATTCTAAGCTAGCTTTGAAGATTGTTTTGAAAATATGTTGAACAGTTGACGTTTCGAATGGTCCTTCGTTATGCTCTGCGATCATATCAAGTACTTCACGCTCACGTACTGGGTCAAAACGTTTCGTACCTTGTACTTGTTTTTGTTCCCCGATTTTTTGAACGATTTCACCGCGTTTGTTTAATAGGTGTAATAGTTGTAAGTTAATTTCATCTACCTGTTTACGTAATTGATCTAATTCATGATTTGCCATTTGGAAATCCTCCTCTAATGTTTTAAAAGTATAGTAAGAGAATGAAAGATTCTCTATTTTCAGAACTGGTTAATTATACAAATTTAAAGTGGAATCGATACCTCTTCTTATTTTAAACTAATAATTACCATAAAGACACTAACTACTAGTCAATACGCCACTTTTTTGTACAAAAAAGCCCTACTGATTCAATCAGTAGGGACGATATTTATCGCGGTACCACCCTAGTTGTAGACTTCTTTCGTCTACCTCTCTTCATTGTTAACGATCATCTGACCGTCTTTCCCTTCATAAAGACAATACTTATCTTTATTACGAAAAAGATGCTCTAGGACTGTAATTCGCTCTTGTTTTTGTACTGGTTCACACCAACCACCAGCTCTCTGTTACAGGGAAACAACAACTACTGCTTTTCCTTTCAACGCATATATATTTAATTTTCAAGTTGGACCACTAAAATACAAAAAGTCCCTACTGAATAAATCAGTAGGGACGATATTTATCGCGGTACCACCCTAGTTGTAGACTAACTTTCCGTCTACCTCTCTTCACTGTTAACGATCAATTGACCGCTTTTTCTTCATAAAGACGAAACTATCTTTACTACGAAAAAGATGCTCCAAGACTGTAATTCATGATTATCCCTGTACTGGTTCACACCAACCACCAGCTCTCTGCTACAGTAAGACTAACCACTACTGTGATCTCTTCATTGCACTTTGTTTATTCAAATGTTTTTGAAATTGAATAAGTATGATTCGTATTATAGAACGCTTTTCAAAACACTGTCAACAACTTTTTATATATTTTTTAAAATTCCACTTCCGCCCTACATTTCTTCTTGTAAATTCTCCATAACAATTCCGATGCGAATTATCTCATTATCTATTGCATTTAATACATATTTTTCTACTCCATACTGGATTAATATTTCTTTTATTTGAATGATTTCAGTTTCAAGTAAATCGGCTTCCTGAAGCGTTTGTAATAAAGTAAAAAATACATTTGCATACAATTCTTTATACATTTCTATACTCTCTGTCTTTTCAAGTATTTCATTAAACAACTGTTTTAACTCCATTTGATTCCCTTTTCCAACCACATCTGAAAATGTTTTTATTATAGATAATCCTCTTTCTACTATTTCATCCATAAATAAAATAATACGCAAAAGCATTACATATTCTCTAGCTGTGATTTCACCCATTTTCGGTCGCTCTCGCAAAAATACACTGAGCCAAGATGCCCAAAATTTTTGTTGTTCTTTGGCACTTAGCGTTTTGACGTAATAGCATAAAAACTGCATAAATTTAATTTTATTTTCTTCATTTTCTTGTATAAGTAACGGGTATAACCAATCTGTTTTTTGCTCCCAATATAGTACACATTTAATAAATACAAAACTGAGCCATTTCAAGAAAGCTTCCCTCGTATGCGGATGTAATACTTCCAAATGTTCTACCGCATACTTAATAAATCGCTTCATCTCTGTAAATAAAGGTAAATTGATTTGCGTGTAACATAAGCCTGCCCATGCATATTTCGTAATCTCATTTTCCTTCTTTAAATCTAAATACGGTAGTAAATATTTTCGGCACCATTGCTTCTCGATATGATAAAGAAATGTAATATCTGCTACTAAACGCGCTAACATAAAATTTGTCCGTTCTGTACTAACTCTTACTTGTTCTTCAAATAAAAATAAATATTCATACACGTTACGATCGTATAAATGATCATATGATAACAGTTTTAATAATACAGCTGTCATTTTCCCAACAGGATGCTGGATTGATTCATTATAAAAGTCTTGTTTTCCAAGCTTAAAATCTGTATCACTTTTCATTACTTGAGGGAATACCGAAAAAGCAAAACGTTTCACACTGCGTATACTATTTTCCTCTAACTCTTCTAATCGATTACTAATTTCATATAGAAAGCTACTAATTAACCAATGAAAAGCAGTATTTCTAACAAATTTCTGTAATAGCGGAATTACTTTTTGGATTTGTTCATTTGTCAACCCTCGATTATTTCGCCACTCTCTAATACAAACAAACCATACTTCATTACTTATTTGGTGCATCCCAACTAATTGATAGGCAAATGAAATACTCCATTCTGTATTCAATTTACATGCTTTCGATAACATCTCTAAAAAATGGCTTTGTTCAAAAACACCGTCTTGAGAAAATTGACGAACTTGCTTCATAATTTCATTGTCTTTCAGCTGCAATAATCCATCAGCAGTTACATTACAAGTAATACTTTGATCTGCGGTCTCTTTCTTTTGTACACTATATCGATCAGAATGAAAGTGAGGATGTTTTTGCTTCATTAACTCATAACCTTTTGCTGTAGATGGACTATTCGAATCACAAGTGAATAATAAATCTAAAACTAAACAAACATCAAATGCTCTCTCCTCTGCAAGGTCCTTTAATACAATTTGAATAACCTCTTCCTTTGTTTTTTCTAAAGAGAGTACGAAATGATTTTTTATAAGTTGAAAAACTTCGTGTTTATACGTGACATCTAAAAGAAGTCCTTCCTGTAACAACCATTTCATTTTGGCATCGGCGCTAACGAATATATTTTTATTCATCGCATCAATTGCAATTCGGTTCTGAAGCATGCTGTTTGCTTCTATCATTTCTGTAATATAATAATTTGCTTTTTTTTCATTATTTTCACACAAATAAGTTAAACACTCTTTTACAATTTGAATTAAAAATGCAAGATCATTTTGCTGAAACTCTTTTTCAACATTTTCCTTATCCTTTTTTTTCAGTGCTGTTTGTCGTAGTGATAACATTCGCATCTTCTCTATTCCCATCATCATAATTGGTACGGCGTAATAGGAAATATAGGGTTTCATCTTCTCATTCCAAATTTGCTCCACATAAGAAAATGTAGACACTGGTAAACGACTCGATTCCTCGAGTTCTATTGATTCTTCTGTATCATTTCCCCATTTTCTCTCCCGCTTTAACTTAAGCTTTCCATCCAAAATAAACGTTAGTAATAATAAAGCAATCTCTTTATGCTCAGGAAAAGAACATTTTTGGAGTAAGTAAGAAATTTTTTCAATTGATTTACTATCTTTTTCAGCTGTTTCTAATAAAAGAAGTGTCCATCTTGCAAACAACAACGGGTCCATTTTAATTTTTGTTTCGTTTAAGTAGCTACAAATTGTTCTCCATAATAACGGAGATATTTTAGAATGATTTTTAAAAATTAATTGAAATAATTCTTTTTGATGACTAAAAAGAAATTGTTCCACTAACCATTCTGCAAGTAAGTCATCTACCTCATTATCGTTTGATGTAACTAAAAATAAATTTTGTAATTTCCCTTCTGCTTCAAGCCATTCCACCCATTCATAATCATGAGCAAATTCAACAAAGTAGCGGACTGTTTCAATTTTTTTTATGGATTGTTTTATGTATGATAATTGCTCCTGCTCTACTGACGGTGGAACTGTAACTATGTCACGAATCCCCATTCGTTTTGTAATATAATTATCTCCCATTAATTCTGCCCATCGCTTCACTGCTTTAACAAGAGATTGATGATTATTACCTTTATTCGGGTATACAATCGGCCGTATTCCCAAATGCTCCCAATGGTACGTATTTTCCCCTTGTGCAACAAATGCATAACGCCGTGTACTTGGCGGTAAACCAGTCGCTAAATATTTCATTACTGGGTCATTATGGCTATACCCAACGAATAAAACAGTATAATTCGAGAATAAATCAACTAAAAATCTTCTTGCCCATCCTTCGGTCAAGTAAGCCCTTCCAAAATCACCATCTGTTAAAATTAATGCCTCTTTCTCTTGTTCTATATTGCCATGTATGTAAGCGAGTCCTTTAAACGCTCTACCTGTAGGTAAAGCAGGTGCGTAATATACGTTTAATTCTCTATTCATTTCTTTCATCGCAGTTGTAAAATGTCCATCAAAATTTGTTGTTACAATGCGAACTTCCGTATCTAAAGGAAACAATCTCGGAATCGCATAATGCAGCGGATTTGGCTTTGACTTTTCAGTATGAACTAAATCTCTTGCAACTTGATGTACGTCTTTTGTTTTCGCAATTTTACCAAGATAATAATCATGTGGTTCTGTTATTTCACGCGTTTCCACATATAACGTTTTCGCAATTTCATCAACTAGATCATCAAAATTTGGTAAGTTTGATTTCCCTTTCATAGAAACTCCCGCTCCAACAAATAGTACTAACTTTCCTTGTTCAAGATGATCAATTAACTCATCTGGAATTTCTACTTCTGAAGTAATCCACACCCCGGATTCCCCCTTACCTAAAAATGTCATATACTCTCATTTTACTATAACATTTTTTCTTTGTTTTTTTAATATTTAGACAAAAATCGAACGTGAAAAAGTTTTATGTAAATATATTTGTTACAATGTATGAACTCCTAAATTTATTGTAAAACTATGTATAAATCGGAGGTGTAAATATTGAATGGTTTTACTGTAGTTCTTATTAAGTTTATATCGTGCATTATCGCATTTAGTATTGGACTTGCTTTATTTTTCCCTGCAACATTCGTCCAAATTATTTCATTTAGTCTCTTTGTTACAATCGTATCCTATATGTTCGTCGATAAAATCATATTAAACCGAATAGGCAATACTGGTGCCATTATGTCGGATTTCTTACTAACGTATTTAAGCGTATGGATTTTCGGTAATATTTTATTAGACAATTACATGCAAATTGCATGGGGTAGCTTCCTTTCCGCTACAGTCTTTACATTATCTGAAGTAATCGTTCATCGTTTTTCTAACTCGCACACAAGGCACCACAATGATAACATTCATATTAATCGCCGCTTTGCGTATGGTACAGAATTTGCTGAAGAACAGAATGTATTGGATAAAGATAAGAAGAAATAACATTGTGATGCAGGAGTGCCCTTTTTAATTATGTGGTGCTCCTTTTGTGTCTTTCCATTATGGTGCGTGAAATTATACGAACGATTATTTCAAGATATCGATCTACCGAAAATATTTGACCCTATTTCTTACAATAAAAAACTGCCTCTTATTTAGAGGCAGTCACTTTCAAATCTTTTAACGCAACAACATTAGCAAACGCTCCAAACACTAAATTATGATGTTTCACAATGTCTTCAGCACGTAACACTTCTGTATGAAACGTACTATGTGCATCACTCACTAACGTTACTTTATACCCTTCACTAAACGCTCTTCGCGTTGTCGTATCCACACAGTACTCCGTTTGCATCCCTGAAATAATTACGTGTTCAATTCCTTTTTCTTGTAATACTTCATTTAAGTTCGTCTTATGGAATGAATCTGGCGTCGTCTTTTCAATGATACTATCCCCTTCTTGCGGGGCAATTGCCTCATGCATTTTCCAACCAGCTGTACCTTTTTCTAACGGATGATCTTTTGGCCCGTTATGTTGTACATAAATAACTGGAATATCATTTGAACGACATTCCCCAATAAGCTCTTGCAATATTTCTAAAAACTTTTCCCCATTATGTACTGGCATTCCTGCTGTGTACATACCTGCTTGCACATCAATTACTATTAAAGCTTTTTTCATTTCGCGCAGCTCCCTTTGTTTGTATTCTATCATCCAACAATCTTCTAATTTCCCTTCATGCAGCTCATGTTCCTTTAATATCTTCACTTTTTTAAATCCGCATTTTTCATAACATTTTATCGCACGTTCATTATTTACTTTCGGATCCATTGCAATTGCTTCTGCTTCCGTGTTCTCCATAATATATGTAATTGCTGCCTGAACGAGTTTCGTTCCAATTCCTTTTCCCCAATAAGTCGGCTCTCCGATAAATTGATCCATCCCCCATACATGTTGTAATTCTTCATAGCCATATAATGCTTTCCACTCCGAATCAACTGGATACAGTTGAATATAACCGATTGGTATATCATCAAACTCTATTAAACATCTTTTTTCACGACTATTTGGATTATGTATGAAATGATCCAGTATCATTTCTACAGATTGCGGATTATCTCGTCCTTCGTAATACTGCAGTACTTCTGGGTCTGTTAACCATTTTGAAATGGTTGGTGCATCCTCTTCTATTACGTACCTAACCGATACATTATCTTTTTGAAATAGCATATAGTACCTCTTTTTAATTTTTTAAATTTTTTCTTGTTTTGAAATCTTTCATTGCACCTATTAGTGCGTATGGTAACAATGTAATCGTAATAAGAGCTGTAAACAAATTAAAATGAGGAATTTCATATGGAGTGAACCATTCCTTGAAAAATTGAGAATGTAAAATTCTATTTAAAAACTCTCCATTAGGTTTAAAGTTTGGTGCCCATCCTGTACTCTCACACATAATAAATAGTAATTGAACAATTATAAATGCCCCTAAATAACGAAACCATGTCCGTTTCCAAATCGGCTGTGCCTTATTTAATTCATGTTCCATCTAGCTCCCACCCTTTATTTCCATCCTATTAATTATACACTTTTCGCAGTTTATTTGTTAAAATTTTCTATATAATCATTCGTGCTGGGGGAATACATTATGTCTAATCCTATACTTAAATCAACATTAATCATTCTTAGAGGAAACTCCGCAAGTGGTAAAACAACAATCGCCAAGCAACTACAAGAACATTTCGGACAAGGTACACTTTTCGTATCACAGGATGTTGTACGTAGAGATATGCTTAAGGTACACGATACGATGGGGAATTTATCACATGATTTACTATTTGAAATTACAAAGTACGGAAAAGGAAAATGTGAGTTTGTTATTTTAGAAGGTATTTTAAACAGTCGAAGATACGGTGAAATGTTGAAAGAGTTAATACATTTTTTCGATGGAAACGCCTATACATATTACTTTGATTTATCGTTAAAAGAAACAATTCGACGACATAATATAAGGGAAAAGCGGCATGAATTTGGTGAGGATTCCCTACAAAAATGGTATAATCCGCACGATACAATTGAAGTTACTAGAGAAACTATTTTTACAGATAACTTCACGCAAAAAGATATATTTGATGCGATTCTTAATGATGTTGCGATACGAAAATAAGACCGACAGAATATGTCAGTCTTATTTTCTTTCTGTCCTTTGTATTTTATTTCCACTCAAAAATAAAAGCCAGCCTCAATAAAGAGAGCTGACTTCTATCTAGTTAACTATATTTATTATAAAATTTTAACTTTAACAGTTTGTCTTCCCCAATTCATAGCTTTACTTTTTGAGCCCATTAAAACATCAATACGATTTCCTTTAATAGCACTTCCAGTATCACCAGCAATTGCTTCGCCATAACCTTCTACCCATACTTTAGATCCTAATGGGATTACTTTCGGATCTACTGCGATAATTCTCATATTCGGATTAGCCGTTAAATCATGCCCCATCGCAGTTAAAACGCGTCCACCATATGTACCATTTTCACTTGGATCAGCAGTATATGCTGTCGCTACTACCGTTAATTCACGTTTAGCAGACTGCATGTTATTTTTAGATTCTTCTTTTGCTTTTGCTACTTCTCTTGCTTTCGCCTCTTCCTTAGCCTTTGCTATTTCTTGGGCTTTTGCTTCTTCCTTAGCCTTCGCTATTTCTTGGGCTTCCGCCTCTTCCTTAGCCTTTGCTATTTCTTGGGCTTTTGCTTCTTCCTTAGCCTTCGCTATTTCTTGGGCTTTTGCTTCTTCCTTAGCCTTCGCTATTTCTTGGGCTTTCGCCTCTTCCTTAGCCTTTGCTATTTCTTGAGCTTTTGCTTCTTCTTTAGCCTTTGCTATTTCTTGGGCTTTTGCTTCTTCTTTAGCCTTTGCTATTTCTTG